>DF359697.1:14693-47400 GCA_000787875.1 Solanum virginianum
AGGAACAAGGAAGTTGCTTCCGTTAAGGTCCTTTGGAGGAATCAACAAGTCGAAGGTGCTACTTGGGAGGTCGAAGCGGATATAAAAATGCATACCCTGATCTTTTCCATCCTACTCAAGCCTAAGGTACTAATTATAAGTCTTCTATGTGATTTGATGTCTCATGTTCCATCCCCTAAGTCATTTGCATGCATTCATGTTTATGTTGTCAAAGATCATGGTGATTTTACACTTTTGTTGAGGGTTTGAAAATGATGTTTTTAGTGTGTTAATGCATTCTTGTTGGGGCTGACCTCTTTATGAATACTCTTCTCATGTACGTCTCTTTGACATTCGGAGACACATGTTCCCAAGGGGGAGATATTGAAATGACCCCCAAAAGTGCTCGAAAATGTGCCTCGAAAGCCCAGAATCATAATTTTTATATATCTCAAAATCCATGCGTGATATCAAAAATCTAACTTCATACTCTTGTTCAAGGGGTCAAATTGAGTGGACAATGGGCCTAACCTCGATTTAAGAGCAAATGATTAGTAATTTCAATTTTGGTAATTTTTCTTATCCAGGATTGATCCGCGACAGTGCCGCAATGCGTGGTCCTCGGGGACATGTGTTAGTTTTGCTTCTGCGATAATTCTGCATCGCAGATCAGACACGGACAAGTGTATTTTATTGCCATTGATTTTTATATCAGTCCAAGGCTTTTGGGTCTTGGGCCTAAGTGTTCCCATGCATGAAAATACCTATACTTAGCCATATTTTACCTTCATATCATATAAAACATTCACCAATACTCCTTAAAACACTTAGAAAAATGTTTCACTCCTAATTTCAAATCCCAAAAATTATTCGTATCTTAAGGTTCATATTCAAGCATTAAGTCTCCATCTACAATCTTCTTCAAGGATTCTTAAAAGCTAACGTATGTAGGTTTTTTTCATGTGTACCTTTTAGCCATGATACCCAAACTCTAGATATATATATATATATATGGCTTGAGGGTGTTACCAAGCATCTATTGATGAGTTTACATTGAATTTTCTAGTATGATTTCACTTTTGAGTTGCATGGTTTTGCACTAGCACTACACACCCACCAAGTGTTTGATAAAATATTCGGATTATGATTTCTTGAGGAAATGAAGGTCTAATGCATGTCTTTTGAGTTCAGTGACTATATGATGATGAAATGAACGTATGTATATGTTTTTCTCCTATATAGTGTAAATGTGACCATTCTTTACTTGGGGGTTGCGCACCGAGTAACCATGTCGAGGGGTTTGTACCTTGATAACCATGTCGAAGGGGAGGGGGGTTCGTATATTGATCACTAAGGGTGGTAGGGTACGACGATCCACCATGTCGGGGGGTTCATACCTTGATAACCATGTCAAGGGGTTTGTACCTCGGTCACTAAGGGTGGTAGGGTACGACGATCCACTAACCAATTGATTGGGTTGGTACCTCAATCACCAAGGGTGGTAGGGTGCGATGATCCACAAATATGATAGTGGTCTCTTCTTGCACATGTATTATGTTCTCTATAAGCATGATTTACTACATAGCATCTCACATGCATGCCATATTGTTATATGCTACATATTGCCTATGCTTATGCATTTCGATTATGTTACTTATCACTTGTTGTATTGCATGCTGCATACTTTAGTACATTTAGACATACTAATGCATACTTTATGCCTACATGATGTCACTATGTAGGCACCGGAGTCCTACTTGATCATCCTCCTCCACGTGGCTAGTACGACATCTCTCAAGCTCTTTGGTGAGTCCTCCATTTCGGGGACGATGTTTATAATCTCATACTATGTTTCAAGACTATCTCTTTTTATGTATATGTTGACTATGAGGGTAAGCCCGGTAGCTTATCTTGGCCCCCACTAAGTATCTAAGTTTTAGATATGTTGTTGGACATGTTTTGCACTATGCTATGAGCTTTAACTCTCTCTCGACTCTTGATGTTTATAATATGAAAGTTGTGTTTTAGCCCCGTTGTCCCTATTTACTATCTCATGTTGTATTTTATTTCTTTTGCGACCAAGGATGTGTAATGCTATGTTAAGAGGCTTGGTTGGGGTCCCTTTGGGTTCCCCATGCACCATTTTATGTCTAGGCCCTAGGCTTGGGTCGTGACAGGGTGCCTCATCTACCCCTTTCCCCCCTTGAAGAGCATAAAAACGATTGTGACGTGAGCACCCCCTTGTTGGCCACCTTGTGCCCTTTGGTCACCATGACCAACGTTTCCTTGAGGATGACCATTTGGACAATTCGATATCTTGTGGCCCATTTTCTCACATCCAAAGTAAGAACCTATGTTCTTATAGTACCTACCACCATAAATGTTTACCACACCTTCCACACCTTCTAATGATTTGGCCACCATTACCACCTTGAGTTCTAGGGTTTGGCACCTTATCATTAGCAAATCTTTGACCTTGAGTAGTGGAGGACCCTTGTGCTTGGAACTTGTAGCCTTGTTAGATGTGACCACCCTTGGTACCTTGGAAACCACCATTATTCCAAGCCCTCTTGGACTCTTCACTCCTCCTCTTCCTAAGCTTCTCCCTTTCTAATGTCTCAACATATGTCATGAGCGGAGACAAAACCATATCTCCTATGAGCAGGGAGGTGCAACATTCTTCATTGATAAAGTCATACACTTCTGAAACAAACTTGTGCATCCTTGCCCTAGGGTCGGTGACCAAGTGAGGAGAATACTTAGAGAGGTTGTTGAACTTTAGGGAATACTCCTTAACACTCATCGAACCTTGCTTGAGGTTCATAAACTCCATCATATTTGCCTCCCTTTGCTCCATGGTAGATAAATGATTGAGGAAGGTGGCCTTGAATTCTTCCCAAGAGATAGGCTATCCATCCTCTTTCTCAGCCTTCCATTGAACAAAACACAATTGAGTAAGGCCTTTTAATTGACAGGCTGCAAGTCCTGCTTTCTCCTCGGAGTCAACCCTCATAATGTCAAGAGCTTTGTACACCTCTTCGATGAATTCTTGGGGAACTTCTTCAACTTTGGAGCCATAGAACTTCGGAGGATTCATCCTTGAGAAGTTCCTCACCCTTGAGGTAGTGCTAGGAGAAAGAGGAGCTTAGACTCCTTGGTTTTCCATGGACCTTGCCAATAATATGACCACATTTTGGTACTCAGAATGAGTGACCCTTTTTTCCTCTTGAGGGACTTGTGGAGCCGGATGGGATGGTTCATCCTTGGGAGTGGGAGCTGTGTGAGCTGGTCTTCTTTGAGGCATAAACTAGAAGTGCAAAACTCCACCCATTAGAATAGGGGAAACCTTAACTTAAGTCTAAAGCATGACATAGAAGATGAAGAAGTAAATCATTCCTAAAATGTATCATAGCCATCCTATTGATAGTTGTGGCGTACTTCACAACCATGAATAAGACGCTACTTGATGCAGTGTTTTAGATTTTTGAGGACCATTTACCAACCTAATGCTCTGATACAAAGCTTTGACACAACCTAAGCCTAGACCCTAGGTGTAAAATGATGAATGGGGAATCAGAGGAACCCATTCAAGCCTCCTAAGCATGCATAGTTCATCCTTGGTTGCAGAAGCACAAATTAAAGAAAATAACATATAATTATAGCAAATAAAGTCTAAGGGGAGGGTAAGTATGACTTATGCTATAAAACCCCACCTATGAGGAGTATAAAAGGTACAAGAAAGTAAGCTTTGGAAAAATTTGAACTATTAGCTTTTACGAGGGGTTTTACGGGTCGTAAGTTGAAGTACGACCTGTATGTGGGTTCATAGAACCTGGGTAGACTTGGTGAAAAATTAGGGTCATTTATGAGTTCAATCTATGACTTATTAGATGATCTGTAAAGTCTTTTATGATGTGTCATAGATGTAATTGTAGAATATGAATCAAATAAGGGTCTCTGAAAGTCCTGAAAAAAGCTATCAGAAAAACCCTATCTACGACCCATAAATGGGGTCTTGTACAATATTCTGGGCATATTTTAAAAGGGGAAAACTTGACCTTTCCTATTTTCCTAATTCCAAGCTACGTTGTTTAAGGTCTCAAATGACCCCTTTCCATCCTTATACACCCTTCACACCCTCACTTCAATTCATCTCTAAAAACCCTAAGCCTAAAACTCTCTCAACTTTGTCAAGGAATTCAAGTGTTAGGGAAAGCTAGGGTTTCAAATTTTCCATCTCTAAAATCAGATTTTCTCCACCATAATCATGCAAAGGTATGTGGTTTGATTGTGGGAACCTTCCTTCCCACAAGTCCATCCATTCTTCTTCTCCAACTATATGAAATTTATGGATCTTTATGGTGCATATCATGTTATTATTATGCATTGTACACATGATTTTATTTTAATTCTGCAAGTAATGATTTTATTATGCTTAAATACCATTTGGTTTTGACATTGTGATAGGTTTTATTATATTAAAGTTGTGTACTCTATGATGCTATGAAAAGCTATGAAAGAATTTATAGACTTTAGTTGGATTTCATGATACCCAAAATGAGGGTTTTACTACAATGATGGTGGGTTGATTTGAATAACTTTAAAATGAATTGACTTTACTTTTTTCTTATCTTACACTCTTGAATTGCATGATTTTAAGTATATGTATATATACCCACCCATGTTTGACTAAATTTACATGACAAAGATTTTTATGTTGATGAATGATTATTGCACGAATTACAAGACTAGCATGCTATGATAAATTATTCACTCCTAAGTAGGCATTGAACTCATGAAAAGTTCCTATGATTTGTAAGTAAAATGTTGAGCTCTTATACTATATTCTACCCTCTTGTGAGTGAATAATTTTTACATGAAGGGGTCAAGCATGATAACTATTTTACCCTCATGTACAACCTAAAGTTCACTAGAAAGGGTCAAGCATATTACAATCTCTACCCTCGTGTGTAATGCAATACCTATCAGAAGGGGTCAAGTTTATAAAATGTTTTTGACCCTCTAGTACAAGGTATATGCCCATGTGTAAGGGTCAAGTATATGAATGAGTTACTCATGCCATATTATCATCCTTTTACAAGTCATTCAAGTTATGATTAAATTTATGATTAGTTCAAGTATTCCGTGGGACTAGACTTAGTACCGAAAGAGGCTTAAGGTGGGGGCTCAATCCAAGGGGTCCTTATATAAAGTCTTGGTCTGTTAACTATATGCCAACATAGGTTTACATTATTTTCTCTAATTGGGCTTTTACTATGGATCTAACTAGGACAAGTTCCCCACTTTGTAGGGTCATACTTGGTTTACCTTGGCAAGTAGACCACTCTTTTATTCGGTGTGGAGTGAAAATTGGGATACCGTATAGTAGCTCACTTGGTCTTATATGTCGGTTAGAGTCTCCTCCCACATATGTCTGAAATAATATGCAAGTTTGACTGTTTCCATACATGTTTTGAATTTAAGCATTGATCATACATATCATATCAAGTTTATGTCTAATGATTATGATTATGCATATTGATTATTACAGTTTATGTCTTTTATTGCATTGCACCTCGCATACTTAGAACTTTCCAAGTACTAACGCATACTTTTTACCTACATGATCTAACTATGTAGGGATCGGAGTACCTATTTATCCTCTTCCTCCACGTGGCTAGCCAGATCTTTTGAAGACTTTTATTATGAGTCCTCCACTTTGGGGACAACATCCACTTTACTTTCATGCTTTTGCTATGATATGTCTATTTTGGATTCTTACCTTTTGAGGGTGAGCCCGAGAGGTGTCTTGCCCCCGTTCCACTCGTACTAGAGGTGTTATTAGATATGAATATTTATATATTGAGTATGACTCATTCTATATTTATGTAACTTTGGAAAACTTCCCTTAGTACTTTTTCCCTTCTATGTTTTGTATGTTGATAATGAGATGGAAGTCCTAAGTCCCTAAATGCCACTTAGCGTGTGTCATACATACCCACCCCTTAGACTTATTTTCTATGTGGTTCATGCTTATCCTCTTCCCTACAACATCCCCATATCGTGAGTGCAAAGACCTGTTCCGCTTAGAATTATGTGCTATGTGTTTATTACACTTTTATGCTTATGTGAAACCAAGGATGCGTTGTCTATGCTTAAGAGGGTTATTTAGGGTCTCTTTAGGTTCCCATTTACCATGTCATATCTAGGCCCTAGGATTGGGTCGTGACACACGCTATAGAGGTAATTAGGGACTTAGGACTTCCATCTCACCTATATATAATGTATTCAACATATAAGAGGGAGTAAGAGACTAAGGGAGTCTTTCATAATACATAAATATAATAAGTGTCAAGCTCATAACATACATATCCAAATATCTAACAACACCTCTAATAAGAATAGAATGGGGACCAAGATATCTCTTGAGCTCACCCTCAGAAGATAATATCCAAAAAAAGACAAGTTTTACTAAAGCATGAAAGTAAATGGCTATTGTCCTCGAAGTGGAGGACTCACCAAAGTGATCTTCAACCGAACCATCTAGCCATATGGAGGAGAAGGATAGATAGGAGCTCTGGTCCCTACATTGTTAGATATGAAGGCAAAAAATGTGAGTCAGTACTTAGAATGTACTAAGTATGTGGGGTACATGCAACAAAGAACATAAGCCATAATTAAACAATATGCATAATCATAATCAATGAGTATAAGCTCAATATATCATATATTCTCAATGCCTTATTTAAAATATGCATGAGGAATCATCAAATCATACAACACATTATGCATAGATAGGAAGGGATCATAATTGATGTATAAGAACAAGTAAGCTACTACTTAGAATCTTGATGTTTACACAAGACCAGACTAGCAGTGGTATACTTTGCCAAGGTAAACTAAATACTCACCTTACAGGAACTCTCCCATTTCGGAAATGGCTCCATAAATAAATTAAGGGAACACCATCCTTTTTGGTTAACCTATGATACAACCTTATAGGAACACCACCCACTTCAGTATTTAACTAACATGTGCCTTACGAGAACACCACCCTTTTTGGTCAATCATGTAACATGCGCTATATGGATCCATTAGCTGATTCACAAACCTATGGTGGCAACATTGTTACGGGAGAAAGGTTATCCACCAAGGTCCTCTCAGTGCTAGGTCACAATCCCAAGGAATATTTAAATCATACTTATAACAGTAATATGTAAAGCATTATAATATCATAATATTTTCATAGAGTAGCTCATCAAAATCAAAGTCTCATTATATCAAAGATAGGGTTTCACAACTTTCATAACTTTCGCAATATTCCTATATCTCGCAGCATGCATAATAGCCCTTTCAAAATTCATATTATTCATAGTTTGTATAACTTTCCATAAGGCCCTCAACATCATAGAAGCTTGAAATACGTCATTAATCAAATCATAGTGGGTACACGTACATGAGTTTAAAACCATGCAATTTAAGAGTAGGTTAGATGAAAAGTGTAGAATAAAATCACTTGAGCATTGATCAAAATAACTTACTAAAAGCATCATAAGACTTAGCTAGGGTATCAACAAACCCTCATAAAAATCCATAAATTTCACATGAATTTTCAATGAACAATCACGTACAAGGTAAAATATCATAATCTCTTCATAATAATATCATATAAAGGAGTTTATAAAAACATCCATAAATACCCATAGATTTTATATAGATGAGAAAGGAGAATGGTTGAACTTGTGGAGGAAAGGTTTTCACAATCAAACTCACATACCTTGTGTGATTTTATGGGAGAAATTTGATTTGGAGATGGAAGAACCAAAACCCTAAATTGCACCTCATACTTGAATGTCTTGAATGAGCTTGAGAGTGTTTGGGAGAATTTTTGACCTATGATATTATTAGAATAGGGTGGGATGGAGTTGTTTTGGGTTGTATAAGGATGGAGGGGCTAATTAGAGGCTTAAACAACATAGTATAAACATATAATACTAGGAAAGGTCAAAGTTTCCCCTTATAAAATTTTGTTAGATGGGACCATGAGACCATTATTACGTGCCGTGGTCCGGTCTATGGGACCAATAAATGGGGTTTCATCTGATAACATTTTGATCTTCACAAACTTTCTATGAATCTCATTCCATGACTGGACTTACAACTCATAAGTCAATCCACGGGTTGTTTGATATCTTGTATACTTAACTTCAGATGTCAAAATTTTCACCAAGTCTAGCCATCATTTGATGAGCATAAGTTATGACTCATGGGACCACGTACGACCCATAGGCCCTTCCATAAAACCCGTTGGCACTTAAGAAATTCCAGATTTCCTTTCTTATGAACTTTTACATCCTCTAACATGTGTGACCTTACACTTAATTAGTGTAATGAACTTGTGACTTAAAAGTATGCACAACCCATACTCAAAATTACCTAAAAATTGATCATGTAAGGAAACGATAAGAAAACACCATTAAAAAAGCTCACACAATCCTTTAGAATAATAAAATTACCTCAAATTTCATCCCACATGCTTTCTCAAAGATCCCAATATGAACCCAGATAGATTCCCAAACCAACATAACTAAAATAAGCAAATTTAGAGATCATAGCTCTCAAAGTTGCACTTTGAAAAATTGGCCATGAGCTAATAAAAGAGTGGTTTTTATTTAAAAATCAGTCGACTAACTTCTACAAACACCGGACCTAGTCTGCCAATGCCAAAAGCCAGGCCCTTGATGCTCCAAAAATGTGGCACCAAGATCATAAATATACAGGCCAAACTTATTGACCACCGCGATCTTGGCCAGTGGTACATGAATGCGAAGAAGAACATAGTACTGCACCAACTGGTGCTATACAAATTAAATAAATAATACAGATGTGTCAGGAAATTTGACTCATTTATTACCTAAATTTTAGGAAAATAGTGTCTTTAATGCTTGTTTAATATCCCTAATTGGTGTGAAAATGTTTTTTACAGCTATCAAAAAGTTAGGGCAAAGCATATGTCACGACCCAAAAGTGATCGCAACTAAAAGAAAAGGAAATAAAGTGGAAACCATCTCAACATAACATAATAAATCTCTCAAAATCTGGAGTCATGAGTACAAGAGCATCTAAGCAATACAGAAGTGTAAATACATATGTCTCAAACAAAATACAATGCTATCTCATAGAATCAGATACAACTCTGAAAAGAAAAGTAAAGGAAATCCTAAGGATCCATGACGACTCAAAGTCTAAGCCTCACTGGTAAGATCAAGATGGATATAGAAAAAGTCCTAAAGAGTGAATCAACTACCTTATGTGCTCCTTGTGATTTATTTGCATAGATGAAACTGAGTAGGGGTGAGTATATCGAAATGTACCCAGGGGTTCAACTAACTGGGTAAGAGAAAGCGAAATAAGCATGTAATAATGAAGAACCCTATCCCTGCATCCAAAAAGGTTAGCATAAGGAAAAATATCTATACAATAATAATGAGCTGAGATATCCTCAAGTATCTAGGATACCATATAACCACAATGTGAAATATAATGCACAACTTATCAATCTAAATATCAAGGGTGTCACAACCTTGCCACCTACCCCTGGTCAAGTAATATTAGAGAGCCAGAACCTTGCCACCTGTCTGTCATCTAGGAATATTAGAATGCCACAACCTTGCAACCTACCAGTGGTCAAGGAATATCATGATGCCAAGTCCTTTCCACTTGCCCGTGGTCAAGGTATAAGAAGTATGAATCTAACCATTGCACCCTTTCGAGTCAAGAGGGTGGTACCAATGTGAATCATAATGTCCTTGCCTCCTAACCTGATCAAGGGATATAACAAGCCACATACAATAGATATAAATCAACAGTGCAATTGAAATATGCATGTAAACATGTAGAATACGATTACAACAGCAATACCGATGCATGAAACACATAATAATCATATGCACCCAAGAAATAATATCAAGTGTCACAGCTAATGCCCAAATCATCCTCTTATTTTAGATCGTCATAATTATATCAGTAATCAAGAGCATCAATAATATCGGACCGTACTTGTCCCAAGTATGCAAGAATATCAATATTACCAGACCTACTCGTGCCAAATATGCAACAATATCAATATTATTAGACCTAAATAGTCCCAAGTATGCAAGTATAACAAAGATACTAGACCTAACTCAACTCATTCCCCCAATATATCAATAATACTGGACATAACTTGTCCCAATTAGTCTAACAATTCTCATTTGTTCACATTCTATCTCAAGAAAATTGTAGAGAAATAGAATAAGGAAGAGAAAAAAGAGGTATGTAGCACATGATTCCTATGTGTGATAAGGATCAATAATATTTTGGCTTTAACTTTATCTGTTATCTCCTTGTATGTAATGACCTGCCCTAGGGGCTTAGTCGCCACACGACAAATAAGATATCCGAAGGCACCTCACCTAAGTCATCTAGGCATCTTAAGCATTCATAGGCATTAAATAGATACACATTACGTAAAATATTGGGAAATAGGCTATGGACCATCTTATAAAATGAAGCAACATTTAAAAGTAGAGAAATTAGAAAAAATCATTTGTCCATAAGCGTACCGCTAACATATAATGAACAGAATCAGTATGATAGATTTCTATCAAATGAAAAGAACATCCATAATAGACAACATAAAAAGCAAAAACCTCAGAAGGGCCATAAATATATTGTCTAAGAATAAATATATAAAGGAGTGGAAAATAGGTGGGGTCCCAAATTAAGGGATCACCATAAAAATAAGCTACTCACGAATGCAACAACTAGACATGAGCCGATGGAAGGGTACCTCTCCCTACATGGTGAAATCATGCAGGAAAATATGCATTAGTACGTTTAAATGTACTAAGTATGTGAGATGCAATGCACATATAAAATTGTAATGCCTTCATAATTAAACATAACATATAAGAGTAGATAATATTAGAGAGTCATCAAATAAGCTTAAGCATGCACAAGGAATATGACTCCGATCAATATGAGTCAACACATAAGGAAATACATTGAGTGAAGACATATCATAAGATCATGCAAACTTGTAGAAATAGACCATAACCGATAGTAAGACCATACGAGCTACTTCATGGAATCCAATGAAGTCCTCGTATTAGGAAAAGGTCAATGCTCTCCTTCTATTAGGAAAAGGAGAATTTACTTGCCAAGGTAGATGTCGAAAACTTAGTAACTTTGCAATTGCATCTTAATAACTCTTGGGCTTGTGTGGATCAACTATCCTAGACTATAAGGCTCCTATGGTCATAGATAGTTAGGGACATTGAGATTTAGCTTCAAGGGATCATGCCTCTACTAATGGGATGAGTCCCAAACTCTCAATCTCTAGTCCTCTTGATGCTAAGTTATCCCATGGAAATCTTTAAAACATACTTTTAGAATTATAAGTAGCAAATCATAGGAGTATCTCAAAATTAAGAATCTATCTTAAACATCTTTTAGGGTAATAATCATCATACATATCACTTTATAAATGCCATAGTCATAGTCATAATTCATGAGCAACTTTCATCGAAATAGTGGGTGATGTGCTACCAAAATACAATATATTTTATGCCTAAAATATTGGATTTTGTATGTTCTCAATGTGACTTTTTATGGTTTTTATGTGTTTCTGTATTTATTTTTGCAGAAAATATAGGTTGGCTTAATTTTGGGAAAAGTTGCAGAGTTTGTTGATTTTGAGGAATACGAGCCACACTACAAGCCGTAGCCCAAGCTACCAGTCTTAGGTGCTTTCTGTAGCAATTAAAAGTGTCAAAAATCAAAATCTAAGAATTTGAAGTTCAGCCATATGAGCTCAAGGTACGAGTAGTAGTCCTCTCTACGACTCGTAGAAGGGGGCCTTGTAGCAATTAACAGTGTTGATTAAAATTGGACCAAGAAATGTAAGAGTGGACTATGAGAAGACACTATGAGTGTAGACCAGACTATGACTAATAGAGTTGGATCATAGAAGTGAAGTCCAAAATGTCAAGTGCTGACCATGAAAGCCCGACTACGATTTGTAGGTCACCTCATGAGCTGTAGCTACGAGCCGTAGCAGATGTTGACTAGATTTTCTAATTATTTTAAGGACTTTTTATAAATAGTATAATTTAGGGTTTTAGGAGCAGTTTTTGCAGAATAATTTTCATTATTCTTAGAACATTGTCCAACTCATAGTAGTTTTAGAGATACTTTTTAGGGTTTTACTTTAAGACTCAAATTTGGAGATTTAGATGCACTTGTGGATTAATTTTCATTATTCAAGCTTGTGATTCTAATTTCAGAGATGGTTCCATTGTTCTTCATTTTTCTTAGAGTAAGAAATCTTCTATGTCTTCTAATATTATTATTGATTTGTGTGCCTAAGCCATGAGTGGCAAAACCCACAACTTGGGTTTGTGAACCCAAATTATTTGGACTTCTTGAGTTGGGTATTTGTATGTATTACCCATTTTCCTTCATTTTTCTTGTTGTTTAATGTTGGCCAACATTAAACCCTGCCTAGTGTCATGATCTCGATCAAAATAGTGATAACAGAAAAAGGAAATGGGTGACAGAATTTAATTAATGTGTTGTTGTCTAATTAGCTGAACCTGACCAAGGAGAGGTTGACTAGGACAATAGATAACAGTTATTAGCACACTATAGTAGCTGACCCAGCGCCATAGTGAAATTTGACCTTCGCCTTTGCCCAAGGGTTGGAAGAACTTACCGTTCTGCATGTAATGACCTAATTTAGGTTGTGTTATTTGGGGAGTTTGAGTTAGTGAATCATGGGGAACACAATTTCCCAAGTTGCTCTCCAATTTGATTGGCTCTACATTTTATTAGTATAGTTTTATTTTACTATCAACCATTACAAACCCTACCTTTCTTGAGAATAGAGTTATTTAATGCTTAAATTTATTATTGGTGAATCAATGTGGAAAAGCCCCGTATTCCCTTGGGATTCGAACCTAACCTATGGTTAGGTTTTATATTTGACAACAATCACTTTATCCTCAAAGTGATGTACTATTTGAGCGTGATCAAAATTAATGGCACCGTTGCCGAGGAATACAGTGAGATTTTGACTTGATTTCACTAGTAGTTAAGTCAAGTGTTCATTACTTAGTTCTCTTGTATTTTAATTTTTTTTTGTTTTTATTATTTAGTTTCTTTTGCAGGGTATAATAGATGTGTGCCCAACACAAGGAGCCAAGGTGAACCCTTAGCTCCAATTAATCTTGAGATCCAACATGATGCAAGGAGAATGGCCTAGGAAAATGTGGATATTGCGGTTGATGATGCCATGGATCGAAATGATGATGATATGGGTAGAGAGGAGAATCAGCCGCCAAGGGAAAATAGCCCACACCATAGAGATTTCAACGAAAATGCAAATGGTTAGAATCAATATCAGGTGAATCCTATGGCCATAGACGTCACAGGTGCTATAGTATTGCCACTACTATCGATTGATACCAAGTTCACAGTGTCAAGTAGATTACTCCAAATGCTTCAAAATTGTGATTTGTCTGCAGGGTTACCTACTGAGGATCTCATAGTCATCTTTATAGTGTTGCTTTTTTGTGTAAGAGTGTGATGGGAATACAGAATCATTCTATGCTTGCTGTTGGGTTACGTGTGTTCCCTCTATCCCATATCGATAATGCAAGAATATGGTTGTCAAAACTCTCATAGAGCTTGATCACCAGTTGGGTAGAATTGCAAAGAGCTATCTTAGAGCAATACTTTCCAAGGTCCAGAAGCTCAAACTTAAAGAACGAAATCAATAACTTTGAGCAATTGTTGTGTGGTTCTATTAGCACAATGTGGAAGAGATTCACTAAATGTTCGAGAATCGTTCCAAACCATAAGATCGTAGATTATGCTTTAGTGGAAATTTTCTATCAAGCTCTTGATGAGAATAGCCAAGCGCACGCCGATACCATCATGGGAGGCATGTTCTTAGATCATCCATGCATAAGGATAGCGAAAAGGATAAAGCAAGTAGTCAAGACCAATAGAGCATGGGGCCAAAGGGAGAGAGCTACTTTAAGGAGCTTATGTACAGTGAGTCTTAGTTTAGAGCAAGCAAAAATCAATGATAAGATCATGCAACAACTTGCTCAATCTGGATTAGTGTGGACTTGGTGGTGAACCAAACTCAAGAAAGTATTCATGTGGTCATCCACCAACCTCTTAGAGCACCCATTTATGGTGAGTCGTATTTTGATAAAGGTGCCTACTTTATTAGAGATCAAGTAGTGGGTTTTCATAATAACGCACAAGGGTCTAGTCCAGACTATTATCGTCAAGGTTCTGAAAATCAAAGTCAGAACTACAATCGAGAAGGTGCATATAAAGATAACTATGGTAGTTATTTTGAGAGAGATAGGGTGCCAGACGCTAAGTGGGGGCTGAAGAGATAGGTATAGAAATGGTCCATATGTGCCTCCTTATAATCGTGATGCCAGTTCTAGCAATTCAAGGATTGAAGAGATGTTTGACAAATTGTTGAAGAAAGTGGAGAACCAAGATGAGACTTTAAAAGGGATGAAATTGAATATTTCAAGTATCAACCAAAAGATAGAGTCTCATTCAATAGCCATCAAGCAACTCGAACAATAATTTGATCAAGTATCCTCCTAATTGAATCAATGCCAACAAGGTATTTTGCAGAGTAATACAGTCCAAAATCCTAAGAATGAGGGATATTATATGGCGGTTATGGCAATAAGTGGAAAAAGTACCTTTGAACCTCTAATGCCGGTGGTTGTAAATGAGGATTGTGAAAAGAGTGTTGATGACAATGTGAGGTTGAGGAAGAAGGGTTGGCTAACAATGGGGTAAGAGATGAAGTGATGAAGGAGCAAGAAAAGAACAAGATTATCCCAAGACCTCCCCCTCATTTTCACCAAAGGCTCAAGTGAAAGGAGGAGGATGGTATGTTCAAACACTTTGTAACCATGTTGAAACAATTATCTATCAATATTCCCCTTATTGAAGCATTGGAGAAGATACCTGGGTATGCTAAACATATGAAGGATTTGTTGATGAAAAAGCACATGGTAAGCCAAGCGCTTTCAAAAGAGCTCCAACATTGTAGTACCATTACGACCAAATCATTAATCCAAAAATAAGAGGATCACAGTACATTTACCATCCTTTGTACTATCAATGATGTTGAGTTTGCAAGAGCATTGTGTGACTTGGAGCAAGTATAAATTTGATGCCTCTTACTGTGTTTAAAAAACTAGGTTTGGGTTCACCTCCTCCGACATAAATGAGGTTATTAATGGTGGATAGGACAATTAAGAAGCCGAAGGGAATACTTTACAATGTGCTGGTCAAAGTGGATAAGTTCATATTCCTGATAGATTCTGTGATTCTTGATTTGTGAGGTCGATTTTGAGGTTCCTATTATTCTGGAAGACCATTTTTGGCCACAGGGATAGCCCTGATCGATATGGATTCGGATTAACTCAGGTTTAAGGTATACAGAAGTAGTTTTTGACATTTGCCAGTCAATGAAGCACCCCGATAAACTCAAAATTAAAGTGTGGGCTGCTGAGGAATTTTGATGACTCAATATAACTAAGTCATGCCACGACGTTAAATAAGATGCTACTTGAGAGGCTACCCAAGAGGATTTAATGCTTGTGTTTGTTTTTGAGTTTATTGATAATTTGTGGATTTTTAGTTAACATTTTTATTATGTGTTGATTTTGTTTTTAGACATTGAATTGGTTGTATGATGGTATAATGGTGTATTTTGAGAAAATTGTGCAGGTTTTGAACAAAGTGGAAAAATTGTAGCAAATGACATTTGTAGCAGCCTCTACAACCAGGCCTACGAGTAATAGTGTATACTATGGCTCGTAGTCATGCCTCATATAGGATAAAAATGATCACTTGAAGTTGGCACTCATACTACAAGCCAACTTTACGACTCATACTCCACACTACGAGTTTTAAATGGGGTTCGTAGTGCTCAAGTATGATTTTAAAATTTTTCTAGGTGTTGATTGACCTACGAGACCAAGACCTACTGGTCGTAGTTTCAGCTATGAACTGTAATCGAAGTTTCAATGACTCGACTCAGGGGATTTTTAAAGTCAGCCCGGTAACCTTTTAAAAGGGATCAAAATCATTTTGACCCCAATTTAAAACCTTAATCACACATTTTTATCCCTAGTCTTTCCCCCAAGCATTTTTCAATCATTTTTCAGCAATCCCATCACTGTTCCAGTGAGTCTACACCGGCTAGGGTGTTTGCTTTCCTTTTTTTTCTTATTGTGCTTAGTGTAGTATATCATCTACTAAGGTATGATTCTTGATTAACTTTAATGCTCAAAATATACTTTACTTTGAATTTCTTGAATGAGCATGTCACTTAAATTGTTTCCAAGACTATTGATTGTGAGATATGATGCCATTGAGAAGGAATTAGGGAAATTATCGAGTAAGATTCATTCAAATTAACCCTAGTTGTAGAAATTGTCCTTGTTGTTTGGATTTGATAATCATGCTATGCTATATATTGTTGATTAAGTGCATAAGAGTGAGTTGTGATTTTTGAATGATTTGCAAAATTATAGTAGCATGATATTGGTGTGCTGGGTTTGGTGATAATGTTGAAATTTATGGGGTAATAAATTCTTGATGAGCTTGTGAAGCAATTCCCTAAATTGTTATGTATGCACTTGAATGTTGTTGTTGGATGTTTTGGGGGAACAATGTCATGAGTTTATTCATAAATATATTAAAGGAATGTTCCTTGATTATGTATTGATTGATATGATGTTGTAGTAGGGTAGATATTTGATTGTAATATCATGTTTTAGGGTTCGAGTTGTTTTGTGCTCGACTTGTAGATGAATTAGGTTTGCTTCTATGCTGTTTAATTTTTTTTGAATTATGTTTGAAGTAAGTGTGGTGAACTGATAAGTACTTCAGGTACTTGTTATTCCCCGCTATGGGAGTCTCCTATGACTTGTAGAAGGGTCTACCAATCGTAGCTGCCTCTCGTAGGGAATAATAGTGACCTCTGGACCTTGAACACTTACCATGCGAGAGCCACCTATGAGTCATAGTCCCCTCTATAAACCATAGTGGGGTTTCGACGACCTAAGCCTGTGCTAAATTTTGCCAACTGAAACTTTGTACGAGACCTGTCTGCAACCAGTAGTCAAGGCTACAAGTCGTAACTGTGTCTCCTACCTAGTTTCAGTTTCTAAAATGAAAATGCACCTGTGGAATACGAGGCCACAATATGGCTCATAGTCTCCATTACGAGTTGTACCAGGGTCTTGTACCTGCCACCTGCAACTGATCCAGTGTTGATTTTTTTTGTTTTTCTTTTAATTTTATTCTATTGTGTTAAGTGTTTTAGGTCTGATTATGTTTGTTTATGCTTATTTTCAGATATCATGGCCCCAAAGAGTAGAAAAGCAATAATCAAAGCCCTTAGAAGGAAGCTTATTGATGAATCTTCAGATAACAAAAAACCACAGGTACAGGGGCCTCAAACTAGGGCAACAACATAAAGTGCTCAGACACCGGTGCAAGTAGATAGTACCTCCCAGTCTAATGAGGAGGGAAGTCAAGACGGGTCTGAGCGAAGTTCACCATAGATAACTCCTATACACAAAGAGCGTAGTTCAAAGGAAGATTCTCAGAGTCGGGAGGTTGCATAGTCTTCAGCACTACTGGATCCCCAAAAGCATCAATGGTGTGTCAAAGGGATTAAGAAGATTTGTGATGACAACCTATAAAGAAAGAACAAAGGAAGACTGTGCGATTATTCTATGAAGAGCCCCGACTTATTGATACAGGGTTGAGCCATGTCCCTAGAGTTGAAGAGGCCATGACATAACATGGGCTAGAATGGTTAACTAAAAGATAGATTGTAACTCTCTAGCCCTGGTGTGAGGATTCTATGCTGCCTATGCAACAACCATACTTAAGGATCTTCCGAAAAAGAAAAAAGCCTCTCGAGGAGCCCAGTTAATGAGAGGAGTTGGTGAGAGGCCGATGGGTGGACATATCGAAGGAAACCATCTGCCATGTACAGTTTGGTCCTACATACAGAGTACCACAGTCTACAGTTGAGTTTGATTGCACAATAAGCAGATTAGACAGACTGTTAAATCTAAGAGTGTGGACCAGTGGACTGTGCTACTAAGTGGGTGGTGAGTTACATTGCTAATCGTAGTCTAAAGCTTGCATGGGTCATGATGCATTCAGAGCCCATTGTGAAGTCCTCCCTCTCCTTTCCCGCCATGTTTTGGTAGGCTATTGTCAAATCTCGCATCTGACCTAGGTTTATAGATAATATTGTCACATTGGAGTGAGCTGTGCTGGTAGCCAGCATCTTACTGGCTACGACGTTGATTGGGCTGACCTGATAGCTGAGCAGATCCATGAGTCAGTGCTTAAGAAGACCACACACCTGCCGTTCCCCATTCTTATACATAGGCTATGCTTAGAGGCGAAGGTGGAGGTATTACTTTAGCTAGACCCTCTGGTGGCAGCCCTTCACACTATGAATCCCAACCTAATCAAGGCTGATAAGAACTTAGTGGCATTTCAGCAGACTTTGCCTCATCCCATGCCCGAGTTATTCATGTTTGAGCCACAGGCTGAGGGTTCGACGGCTATCACCACCACTACTCTAGCTGCTACCCCTACTGTTGAGGGACCGGAGCAGCCTGCAACAGTCAATATCGAGATGGTTCCCACTATATCTGCACTCGTACTAGAGCCATTCACTTCACTGACTCATTCCATAAACATGATGTCTGCTATTACTTTTTAGGCTATAATGTAGAGATTATCACAGGCCGAGGCCTAGTTAGGTCAACTTATATGGCAAGTTAAGCCATGGGTATGGCAGACAATACAGGAGTTGGAGGATAGATGCAAGGCATTTATTACTTCAGTTGTTGATCAACATATTGCTATAGTGGGTACCCGAGTCAATGCCTTCGAGGAGAGACTGAAGAAGAGACTTGCCGAGCCCTGGCCAGTAGACCTATCAGCCTTTTGTCAGGAGTTGACAAAGTTCAAGGCTGACTTGCTCACATCATTAACAGCTCTAATAACAGTTACCGATTCTACACCAGGAGATAAGCCACTATTTGATATATTTATAGAAGATCAACCACCTCGTGCTCTAGGAAAGAGACCTATTGAGGATGTTGTTATAGAGAAGGGGCACAAGTAGCAGAAGACCTCCGAGGTCAATATGGAACTAGATGAGGAAATAGCTTGATTCATCCTAAGGACATCGAGAGAAGAGGAGGAGCTGAGGAGAGCCTAGGAGCTTGAGCGATTGCAGGGCATTGGCTCATCTAGCACGGCTACAGCACAGACTACCCCGCAAGAGGGAGATACTCAGGGATAGAAGGAGACTGGTGCTTAGGTACCATTTGATGTTTGATTTTTGACCCCCTGGTCTTTTTTTGTTTTTTCCTTATACATTTGAGGACAAAGTACTTTGTTTTGTCGGGTGTGGGTAGATATAGTCTAGGATGAAGTCTAAGCAGTCATTAGTCCATAGCTATCCTAATTTTTAATCCTGAGGTTTTCTTGCATATGTTCTTTTGCCTCATGGAAATTTTATTTTCTATTGAACCGACATGTTTTAGATGTTATAGATAATTTTTGTAGTACATGGTAATTTAACTGGTGGCATGTATGTTATTTTGATGGTTTATGAAAAGTTTTGGAAAAATTGGTATCTTTGAAATTTTTTGTTAATTAGTAGTTATTTTACGATCATGCATGTTTGAATGGTTTGACAATGTTTGTTCTGATTAAGTGAAAGCAAGTTGATGCTTGATGCATGATCTGTGAGTATTTATTGGCTATGTACGCAATGCCATGTGTGTGAGAGCAAATTTTGCTGTATTTGTGCACTGTATACTGATTCAGAATTTGCCTTGTTACTTTGAGTTGGACTGGAGATTGTATGGATTAGGAAGGGATCTTAGACCCTTGTTATTTGATTTAGAGCTCGTTTGGCTTAGCTTAAAAGCTTGTGAATCAATTCCCTAAATAATTATATATGCACTTGAATATTGTTGTTGGATGTTTTGAGGGAACAATGTCATGAGTTTATTCATAAATATATTAGGAGAATGGTCCTTGATTGTGTATTGATTGATATGATGTTGTAGTAGGGTAGATTTTTGATTGGAATATCATGTTTTAGGGTTTGGGTTGTTTTGTGCTTGATTTGTAGATGAATTAGATTTACTTCGATGTTGTTTAATTTTTTTTGAATTATGTTTGAAGTAAGTGTGGTGAAATGCTAGTTACTTCAGGTACTTGTTATTCCCCGCTAAGGGAGTCTCCTATGACTTGTAGAAGGGTCTACTAGTCATAGCTGCCTCTCGTAAGGAATAACATTGACTTTTGGACCTTGAACACTTACCATACGAGAGCTACCTATGAGTCGTAGTCCTCTTTACGAACCATAGTGAGGTTTCGACGACCTAAGCTTATGCTAAATTTTACTAACTGAAACCTTATACGAGACCTGTCTACAACCAGTAGTCAAGGCTACAAGTTGTAACTGCGTCTCCTACCTAGTTTCAGTTTCTAAAATGAAAATGCACCTGTGGACTACGAGGCCACAATATGGCTCATAGTCTCCACTATGAGTTGTACCAGGGTCTCGTACCTGCCACCTACAACAGATGCAGTGTTGATTTTTTTGGTTTTTCTTTTGCTTTTATTCTATTGTGTTGAGTATTTTAGGGATGATTATGTTTGTTTATGCTTATTTTCATATATCATGGCCCTCAAGAGTGGAAAAGCAATAATCAAAGCCCTTAGAAGGAAGCTTATTAACGAATCTTTAGATAACGAAAAACCACAGGAACAGGGGCCTCAAACTAGGGCAACTACACAAAGTGCTCAGACGCCAGTGCAAGTAGATAGTACCTCCCAGTCTGATGATGAGGGAAGTCAAGACGGGTCTGAGCGAAGTTCACTATATATGACTCCTATACACATAGAGTGTAGTTCGAAGGAAGATTCTCAAAGTCGGGAGGTTGCACAGTTCTCAGTACTACTGGATCCCTAAAAGCATCGATGGTTTGTCAAAGGGATAAAGAAGATTTATGATGACAACCTATAGAGAAAGAGCAAGGGAAGACAGTGTGATTATTCCATGAAGAGCCCCAACTTATTGATACAGGGTTGAGCCATGTCCCTGGAGTTAAAGAGGCCATGACATGATATGGGCTCGATTGGTTAACTAAAAGATAGATTGTTACTCTCTAGCCCTGGTGTGAGGATTCCATACTACCTACGCAACAACCATACTTAAGGATCTTCCGAAGAAGAAAAAGCCTCTCGATGAGCCCAGATTATGAGAGGAGTTGGTAAGAGGCCGATGGGTGGACATATCGGAGGAAACCATCTGTCGTGTATAGTTTGGTCCTACATATAGAGTACCATAGTCTACAGCTGAGTTTGATCAAAGATTAGGAAGATTAGACAAACTATTATTTCTAAGAGTGTGGACCAGCGGACTGTGCTACTAAGATAGGTGGTGAGTTACATTGCTGATCGTAGTCCAGAGCTTGCATGGGTCATGATGCATTCAGAGCATATAGTGAAGTCCTTGCTCTCCTTTCCCGCTATATTTTGGCAGGCTATTGTCAGATCTCGCATCTGACCCAGGTTCATAGATAATATTCTCACGTTGGAGCAAGCTGTTCTGGTAGCCAGCATCTTACTGGCTAAGATGTTGATTGGGCTGACTTGATAGCTGAGCAGATCCATGAGTCAGTCCTCAAGAGGACCACATAGATACCGTTCCCCATTCTTACATATAGGCTATGTGTAGAGGCGAAGGTGGAGGCATTACTTCAGCTAGACCCTCTGGTGGCAGCCCCTCACACCATGGATCCCAACCTAATCAAGGCTGATGAGAACTCAGTGGCATTTCAGCAGACATTGTCTTATCCCATGCCCCGAGTTATTCATGTTTGAGCGACAGGCCGAGGGTTCGACGGCTACCGCCACCACTACTCTAGCTGCTACCACTACTGATAAGGGACAGGAGTAGCTTGCAGCAGTCGATATCGAGATGGTTCCCACTACAGCCACACTCGTACAAAAGCTATCCACTTCACTGACTCCTTTCACAAACATGATATCTGCTATCGCTTTTTAGGCTATGGTGCAGAGATTATCACGGGCCGAGGCCTAGTTAGGTCAACTTATATGACAGGTTAAGTCATGGGTATGGCAGACAGTTCAGGAGTCGGAGGATAGATGAAAGGCATTCATTACTTCAGTTATTGATCAACACATTGTTATAGTGGGTACCCGAGTTAATGCCTTCGGGAGAGACTGTAGAAGAGACTTATCGAGCCCCAGCCAGCAGACCTATCAGCCTTTCGTCAGGAGTTGACAAAGTTCAAGGCTGACTTGCTCACATCATTAACACCCAGCCAGCAGACCTATCAGCCTTTCGCCAGGAGTTGACAAAGTTCAAGGCTGACTTGCTCACATCATTAACAGCTCTAATAACAGTTACTAATTCTACACCAAGAGATAAGCCGCTATTTGATGTATTTATGGAGGATCAACCACCTCATGCTCTGGGAAAGAGACCTATGGAGGATGCTGTTACAGAGAAGGGGCACAAATAGCAGAAGACCTCTGAGGTCAATGAGGAGCTAGATGAGGATATAGCTTGGTTTGTCCTGAAGATATCAAGAGAAGAAGAGGAGCTAAGGAGAGCCTAGGAGCTTAAGCGATTGCAGGGCATTGGCTCATCTAGCATGGCTACAGCATACACTACCCCACAAGAGGGAGATGCTCAAGTACAGCAGGAGACTGGTGCTTAGGTACCATTTGATGTTTGATTTTTGACCCCCTGTTCTTTTTTTGTTTTTCCTTGTACATTTGAGGACAAATTACTTTTTTTTGTTAGGTGTGGGTAGATATGGTCTAGGGTGAAGTCTAAGTAGTCATTAGTCCATAGCTATCCCAATTTTTAATTCCGAGGTTTTCTTGCCTGTGTTCTTTTACCTCGTGGAAATTTTATTTTCTGTTGAACCGATATGTTTTAGATGTTGTAGATAATTTTTGTAGTACATGGTAATTTAACTGGTGTCATGTACGTTGTTTTGATGGTTTATGAAAAGTTTTGGAAAAATTGGTATCTTTGAATTTTTTTGTTAACTAGTAGTTATTTTGAGATCATGCATATTTGAATGGTTTGACAATATTTGTTCTGATTAAGTGAAAGCAAGTTGATGCGTGAAGCATGATCTATGAGTATTTATTGTCTATGTATGCAATGTCATGTGCGTGTGAGCAAATTTTACTGTATTCGTGTATTGTATACTGGTTCAGAACTTCCCTTGTTACTTTGAGTTGGACTGGAGATTGTATGGATTAGGAAGGGATCTTAGGCCCTTGTTATTTGATTTAGAGCCTGTTTGGCTTATCTTAAAAGCTGGTCAAACTAGCTTTTAAGTTCTTTTTAGCTTATAAAAGTGTTTGACAATTTTCAAACCAACTTAAAAAAAGTTAAAATTTGCTTAAAATAAGTTAAAAGTTAAAAGCAGCACCTCCTCAACGTTTTATTTTTTAGCTTAAATTTTTTCTTATTCCCAAAAATATTCTTAACTAAAATAACACTAGCTACTCTCTCCCTTCTCGTTATATCAATTCAAGCCCGTCACTTTTCTCAACGTGCTCTCTCTTGACAAAGCTTGGGTTCTCTTCATTCACTACCATTAATGAAAGTTTCACTATTTCTTTTATTTTTTAATTAATTTTTAATGCAAAATTGTTAGTAGTCCAACTTTTCTTCTTGCTTAAAGAATTAGGTACTACAAAAATTTCATCTTAAATTATATATATAAATTTACTTAGATAATAAGTTTATATTGATATTGAATTAAAATCTAAATTTATTTTACTTTATTTTATCTTTTTAGACAGAAAAATCTTAAAGTAATCAGTTTTATAATGTTAACAGGTTGAAGGGTATTTCAGAAATTTTTAATTAAAAAGGTGCTTAACAGTACTTATGTGCCAAACAAATCAACAACTCTTTTTCAGCTACAACACTTTTATCCAAACACATAATTGCTTATTTTTCAAATAAATTTCAGCACTTTAAAAAATGTTTCTAAAGTACTTTTCAAAAGCTATTTTTAGCTAAGCCAAATGGGATATTAGCCCACTTTTGCCTAAATGACCAACAAATGAAAGAGTTTATCCCTTATTCCAAATGTTTGAGCCTTACATGTGCTATTTTCTTTCCTAATACCTAGCCAGCCTAAACTTATCTAGTGAAATACCTTGATATTGGCTCTGGTCTATCCTTGAACATTGTGATATTGGCTCTAGTCTATCTTTGAACATTGTGAACCTTGATTGAGGGAAAAATCTAAGTTTAGTATGGCTACCAAAAGTGGCCCTGATTTAGGGATTGGATATTGTGTACTTCACCTCAGGCTAAAAGCCTAAGTTGAGGGTGACTTATGTTGTGGTATAATAGCAAATATGAGGTGGTGAGTTAGGAATAAAAGAAAGAGTAGAAATTCATGTATCGGGTAAGAGAAAAAGAGAAAAAGATGCCTTAGAATGAGTGAAAAAGCAAAATGAGTTTGTGAATAAGGCACAAGCCAAAAAATAAAGAGAAAATACCTGGAAAAGCTTGAAAAGGAAGAATAAGGGAGAACAAGTTGAGAATGGTTGAGTTGTTAAGGTGACAGTGTTGAAAACGTGGTTCAAGGTTGGTCCTTAGTCACTAATTATCCAAAATGTCACACCAAAGTCCCATGAGCCTACGTTACAAGCCTATGACGTCCTAAGTGACCCTAATCCAATTGGTTAATAGTCCGAGTTATGAGTATATGGGCAAGCCTATGGTATTGGTCCTCATGCATGAATTTCATTTGTGAGAGTGAGTATGCTTGCACAATCCCATGAGAAGCTTTTGAATTCATATTGAGTGTTAAAAAGGGACTTCTTTTCTGTGAGGGCATTTGCATTGCATCGTTAGCATTTGGCTTGTTTAGTGAATGTGGATGGTTGATACTTCTTAACTTGTCATAGTTGGATTGTCAAATGTATCAGCATATTGTGTTTTGCTTTCTAGCTACAAGATCATGTCTTGAAAAAGTTATTATGGGTACCTAAGTTGAATTGAGTATGGTATATGCGAGTAGGTTGATTGCTATGTATTTCTTATTATCTATGTAGATTGAGTTGTCGCTTGAGGACAAGCAACAATTCTAAGTTGAGGGTATTGGTGTTCTGCCAAAATACAATACATATTATGCCTAAAACATGGGCTTTTGTGTGTTCTCAATGTGACTTTTTATGGTTTTTATATTTTTGTGTTTATTTTTGTAGAAAATACAGGTTTTCGCTTGATTTTGGGAAAAGTTGCAGATTTTGTTGATTTTGAGGAACTACGAGCCTTAGCCCAAGCTATGAGTATAGGTGGTACCTTTAGCAATTAACAATGTCCGAAAACAAAATCTAAGAATTTGAAGTTCAGCCATACGTGCTCAAGTTACGAGTTGTAGTTCTCTCTATAACTTGTAGAAGGGGGCCTCATAGCAATTAACAGTATTGATGAAAATTAGACCAAGAAATGCAAGAGTGGACTACAAGAAGGCAGTACAAGTCATAGAATAGACTACACTCGTAGAGGTGGATCGTAGCAGTAAAGTCCAAAATGCCAAGTATTGACTACGAAAGTCCAATTATGGCTCGTAGTTCACCCTACGAGCCGTAGCAGATGTCGACTAGATTTTTTAATTATTTTAAGGACCTTTTTGTAAATAGTATAAATAGTATTAGTTATGGTTTTAGGAGTAGTTTTTGGAGAAGAATTTTCATTATTTTTAGAACACTGTCCATCTCATAGTAGTTTTAGAGATAATTTTTAGGGTTTTACTTAGAGACTCAAATTTGGGGATTTAGATTCACTTGTGGATTAATTTTCATCTATCAAGCTTGTAATTTTAATTTAAAAAGGGTTCCATTGTTCTTCATTTTGCTTGGCTAAAAAATCTTTCATGTCTTCTAATTTCATTGTTGATTTGTATGCCCAAGTCATGAGTGGCTAAACCCACAACTTGGGGTTGTGAAAACTATGAGTAGCTAGCTTAATAACCCGGATTATTTACACTTTTTAAGTTGAGTATTTGCATGTATTATCCATTTTCCTTCATTTTTCTTGTTATTTAATAGTGGCCAACATTAAATCTCGCCTAGTGTCATGATCCCGATAAGTTAGTGATGAATAGAAAAAGGAAATGGGCGACGATATTCGATTGATATATTCTCGTCTAATCAACCGAACTAGCCAAGGAGATATTGACGGGGACAATAGGTAACAGTTAGTTGGAACACTATGGTAGCCAGCCAAGTGCTAGAGTGAAATTCAATCTTTGCCTTTGCCCAAGCATTGGAAGAATTTAAGTTATCATCCTGCATACAATGACCTAATTTAGGTTATGTTATCTGTGGTGTTTGAGTTAGTGAATCATGGGGAACACAATTTCCCAAGTTTCTCTCCAATTTGAAAGTCTCTACATTTTATTAGTATGTTTTATTTCACTACCAACCATTGCAAACCCCCCTTTCTTGAGAATAGAGTTATTGATTGCTTGAATTGATTGTTGGTGAATCAATGTGACAAAGCCTCGTATTCCCTTGGGATTCGATCCTAACCTATGGTTAGTTTTATATTTGGCAATGATCAGTTTATCCTCAAAGTGAGAGGTACTGTTTAAGCATGATCAGTGAGCTTAATTAATGCATGGAATAATCATAAACCACACAAGTCTTAAGAAATTTCTTTAAAAGGAACATTGAAGTTATGCAACCTTGGTCATATCAAAACCCATCATGGAATCAACATCTTGCTTTGAATATATATAAATAGATTTATTTAGCAAAATAACCGATAAACTTTATGAGAACCGTATAATTACATAAGAATCATGAAATCATCATAAACATACATTTAGAATTAAAGAACTTAAAGAAAAGGTAAAACACATAATAGGGAACTTTATGGGTGGAAGGATACCCATAAATCAACTCACTTACCTAGAGAACTAAAGAGAACCAGAATTGAAGCCCTGGGGAAGAAACTTGGAAACCCTAGCTGTTCCTAGTCATACCCTTCTCGACCTACTTAGCTCTGATACCAGCTTGGGGGATTGATCGGGTTTTTCGATGGACAGCTATGGAAAATTAGGCAGAGCAACGGGGAGGAACAAAGATATATAAATTTTAAATAAAGTTAGGACAGAGTAATAACACTTAAATTAACTTTAAAAAAAATTAAAATAGTATAACAAAATTTTAAAACAGTAAATCAAAATAATAGTAGAGAAAATATACTTAAAAACTTTTTATTTTTTATTGATGGAAGAGAGAGACCGTACAAGGGAAATAGAAAATGAAAATGGAACTGGGAATATAGGAAAGAGAGAATGTCATACAAAGTTTCTAAAGGGGCAAGTATTGGCATGCCATTTACGAATACAATTTAAAACCCTGAAATAGCCCTCAAAAATGCTAAATAAATTCTAATACACCTTACATATTTTACATGTGCACATGTTGACTAATTTCTAATATGCTTTATTTATTTTACATGTGGACATAGACTAATACACACTATTTATTTTACATGTAGCTGTAATTACAATACATAGCCAATATCTATCCATGGGTAGCTGATTGCTGAACACGTATCTTTTCATATATCTTCTTGAAGATATTATTTCATAAAGTTGACAAAGATGTCATTTCTTGAAAATGTGATTTCGTCTTTTTGTGTCTTTGTTGAACTTTGGTCTTTTGTCCTTTTGTGGCATAAAATTTTGTGCGCCACTTTTGTTGAATTTAGTAAAGATTGATGGCTCTTTCTTCTAATTAAGAAGGTATTCCTGGGCTATCACTTGTTAATTGAACACATCTTTGTTGTTTAATTTCTGTGATGAAGCAGTACCTAATAGTTCGATTATCTCAGTATTAGTGTCGAGGTTAATTAAGACTTCTTTGAGCCTTCTTTTTAATTTTTCTTTGGAGGGGATGGATTCCTTCTGTGATGAACCTGGTACTAAATTATCATTGCGGCCTCTTGGCTCCCATCCTTTGATCTGAATAGTCTTTCTTAAATACTTGATCCTCTCAAATTCATGGATGTTTAAGGACCAACTAATATTATAGGATATTCTTTTGGTGATAAAAAAATTGCATAATTTAATATTTTCTGCTAAAGTGGAAATATTTTGATCCACCTGAAATTTTTCAAGTTGTGCATGATATGCTATTGATAATACCTGCTTATTTCCTCCGAAATGGCTCCACCATTCGTAAAATGAATTACTGCATCCTTCATTTCTTCGAAATATTTTATGAACCAAGTATGGATGTCGGGCCTAATATACACAAAATTGTACCAAGCTACCTTATAATCATACCAATTATATGTCTATGGTCGATGAGCTTTTGACAAGTGAATAGGAGGGTGTAGGTGATTGGCAAACCACTCAAAGGGGCTTAATATTCTTTTAATCGTGAACTTTGAGTATCTTATGTTGCCTGGATTATTTTCTTCAAATATGTACTCAAATTCTATTGAATTAGTATTTTTTTAGATGAACTCATAATACCTCTAGGTTTTGAGAGGGTCTTCAGTTTCCACATAATTTTGATTTGAATAGCAGGGTTCAGCAAGTCCGGGTTTCTATAATGTTAATATTTTTTGTCTAGTGCCATAATCGGTAATACCTGTAAGACGGATAATTTAAATCTTGGAGTATTGTCGTCTTCTTCTTTTTCTTATGGGTATTTTTCTATGATTTTCATCTCGTAGCTATCCTTCATTTGAATAGAAGTATTTTTATTAACTGATGATGAAGATCTTCCTTAAAATCTGAATATAGTGGTTGTAGTGTTGTTGAGCTGGTTAATGATGTAGTATTTTTTGGTAGAATGAGGGATTCCATTGAGAGGATATTTTTATTTTATCCTTTTTATGAAAAGGTCTTTTCATTTTTTCTTCAGGCGTAAGTTTTAGGAATGGGGGCCTTGAAGGTCTTATTCGTGGTATTTCAGATCTCATTTTTTCCCTGTAAAATTCTTTTGTTAAAATAACACATAGAATTATTCCCTTCCTTTATTTGAAATTCAAAGCTGGGTAATAAAACTTGCCATCAAAAATATCTTGTACCTTTATAAAGAATATTTTGACTTGGGTAATAGTTTAAAAGAAATATTTCAAAGAGAATCCTAGGTGGACTAGGAGACCTAAAGACCTAGGTTTTGGTCTGTGAAACTAAATTTATCTTATAGTCAATTTTGTCCTTTTTAAATTCATTTTCTTCTTCAGATATATTATTCAGGTAAGGAAAGACAAAAAATTTTCCTAATATGGTGGTGTGGATACCATCTACTTTGGCGGTATATGGTCTTATTTGTGTAATAAAAGGAATAGCTAATATTATTTCTTTATTTATATTTTTTATTACTAAAAAATCATTTATAAAACCAATTCCACTATTACTGAGTTTATTTATTTTGAGTTTTTCTCTTGTTGCAAAGAATAATCGTGTAGTACCTACATCGAGATACTTAGTAGAAATAGTCCTTCAATTTATAATTTTGATCTGCACCTATATCAGATTGTGTAATTTTTATTTATGAGCGGTAGCTTTGTAATCTAACTACCAAAATCATATTAATTCCTAATTGGGTTAAAGTGCCTCTGAGCGATTCAATTTCATGGGGTGTTTTCTCCAGTTCTGGATTGTAGGATTTTGATTACTGACTAGGTGTTTTATTAGTAACTGATTCTATTTCTTGATTGTTAAGTCTTTGCCTAGCCTCTTCAATTTTATTTTTTGCCTTTGATAATTCTAACTACATAATTTATAGTATTATTTCAGTTTTTTTATTATTAAATTTATTTAAGACATTTTTCATGCTGAAAGATTTAATAATTGTTTCATTATTAATTTGTTTTTCTAAAATAATATCCTTTAAAGCAATCAAGTAATTTTCCTTAATTTATGAGTCATCGATATGGTCAACCATATCAAAAAGTATCTCTTTACTATCGCTGGTTATAACATTTATGGTGTGGCTATTGCAAGTGCAAATTGCACTTCCGCATCCACAAGGATATGATAATCCATTGTTGTCAGAACTATATGCTATATTTATCTGTTTGTCATTACTAAAGCTCTCTTCGATGGATGAATTATTTTCATCTTCTTCAAGGATGGAATATAACTTATTTTTAACTTCTTCTTATAACTCTAACATATTAATTGTATTTTTCCCTTTCTTGGGGACGTGGCAATCCATTGCTCTATGCCCCAATTTTCAACAGTTCCAACACTTATCAGTGTTGTTTGCTTTACCTTTATTATCTAGTTTGGATTTTCTAAAACTTCTTTTATAGTATTAAGGTCTATGAAATTTATTATTCTTATTATCTTTATGGCTTCTTTTTAATTTTTTTAGAGGCCTCTTTCAAGGGGGCTGTTAAGTTAATATATCCAAAATCTTGGCAAAACTTTCCTAGTTGCCCTTTTGATATCTTATCAGCCTTTTTAAGTTGATTTTTAATCTTCATATTAGTACATAGTTCTAATCCTGTAACGTTTATAAAACTTATAAGATCGCCATAAGTTAGCTAATTATAAGGGCTTTTCCCCTCAAATTTATCTTTTTATTTTATTTGGACTTTCTCAGCAAATAATATTGGTAAATCACTAATAAAATTTTCCTTCCACTAATCATGATTACAATCTTGTCTAATCATAACTTTCTTGAGGAAAACATCCTCATACCATCTAAAAATCTTCTAACTTTGGACAAGATAGATTAGATAATATCCCTAGACTCCTATCTTGAAAACGTTGAGGTTCTTCCATGAATTGTTTAGGTATAATGTAAGTTAAGGTAGTGGTAGCATCTTCAAAAATTTGATTTTCTACTATTTGTCTTGCAGATTCAATCTTAATGATTTAACTAATAGTTGTAGCATTTATTACATTTTGTTTATTATCTTTGGTGAGGTAATTATCCCACCAATACTTTAATGTACTAGTAAATCTAGCTATAATTAACATGACAACTTGTTTATCTGATATATTTTTTATTTTATTTATCATAATAGTCATCCCCATTTGATGTAACGTATTATATATGTTAGAACCCACATTTCGTGCACTCGAACAATTACGGAAACTTGGGACCAAAGTGACATTATTAGAAAGTTTAAGACCAAAGTGGCATATTTAGAAAGTTTGGGAACCAATGTATAATTTCTAAGACTTGAAGTCTAGAAGAAACTTAGCGTACCCCACCTTAATTGTGTTAGTTTCCTATTGGACCATGTATGTGGGGGTGGTGATCAAGAAGATATGGATATATTCATGTTATCCCTCCAATATTCTAAACCATTCCAAACACTTAGAAAAGTTTCAAGAAAACAAAAACAAGCCTTCAAGCTTGCTCTAAGGGTTACTGTAGCAGGGAACAACAATTCACATTTTTCCATTCTACAATTATTTTGACGCTACAAACCTTATATATTAAGTCCCCTAAGTAGCGTGGAGGTGTTAGTTGGTCAAGAAAACGCTCCCTCATCGACTTTGGTGATTTTAACCCATTTAAAGGGTTGAAGAGGTAAGTTGATCTTTAGCTTTGTTTTATGAATTATTAAGGACCTATGTATGTTGTAGTATGCTAAATTGAAGGTAAATTTTGAAATATAGCATGTTAAAGTGAGTTTGGTATGTTGAGGTTAAGGGCCAAAATTTTTGGTATGTGGATTATAGTGTTATATTGCTTTGAAACCATGAATTTATGTTCAATTAGCTTGAATAAGATCCTTGTAGGGTAAAAGGAGTGTTGGAAACTTATTTATATGAAGATTTGAAGGATGACCGAACTGGAGTCTATATATGTAGTTAAATGGTATGTTGTAGCGTTAGAAATATACGTTTGACGTTTAGTTGACGTAATATGGTTCTTGGAGCATAAAGGAGTACTTGAATATGATATACATGTATATATGGTATGCTGCCCTATTTTGTAGTTGTGATAAAAATGAGGTTCTTTAGTAAATTTGGTGTAGTAATGGCATTGGGAGTACTTGTTGATATTGGTGTTGCTGTTGTAGTTGTGGTGATTAATTGGGGCCGAGATGAATTCTCAGGGTGGTCTATTTTAAGGGGAAGTGCTGTCGAAATTTTTATAAAATTGGGGGCAAATTTGGAATTTAGGGCCCAAAAAGGCCTTTAGCTAATCGTTTGGCATTATTGTGATTTGTTGTAGACGTTGGGCATCCGGAAGTCTGAGTTGAATTGGCTTGGCGTTGGGATTAGTTGAGAGAAAGAATTGAGGTATGTAAAGTACTCCGTACTTTGGCATGACTTAGTTAAACGTGGAAAATGTTATAAGTCTCGAAAGATTCCATCTCCTTGCAATTCAAGTCTAAGTATGTTTTATGTTCATTCCTTGCCATTCTTGTGAACCATTAGCTACATCCTTAGCTTTTGGGTCTCTAGAATCCATAAATGATAAAAGTACGAAAAGAAATTGGTAAGTTTGAAATACCTTATGTTCTAATTGTTCAAAAAAATGTAAACGCTTATAATGGTTGATAGAAAGCCCAATT
>DF359697.1:55517-71674 GCA_000787875.1 Solanum virginianum
CGATTGGCAAGAAGGGAAAATTGAGCCCAAGGTTTCTGGGCCCTTATAGAATTTTGAGGAGAATTGGTAAGGCTGCTTATGAATTGGAGATACCTACGGATATGAGTATGATTCATTCGGTCTTCCATATGTCTATATTGAGGAAATATGTTGGTGACCCAAGTACTATAGTGCCCTTAGAAGTTGTGGGTGGTATGGAAGATAACATGACCTATGAGGAGGTCCCGGTAGAGATATTGGATAGGCAAGTGAAAAGGTTAAGAAACAAAGATGTAACATCCTTCAAAGTCCTTTAGAGGAATCAACAAATTGAAAGTGCCACTTGGGAAGCTGAAATGAATAAGAAAAAGTGATATCCATATCATTTCCACTCTACTCAAGCCGAAGGTAATAAATTAAGTCCTATCAATGATTTCAATTCTTAAGATCCAGCCCTTATGTCATTTGTGCATGCATACATGTTCATGGTGACAAGATTTGATGATTTTTGATGCATATATGTAAAATTTCTTAAGAATGATGTTTAAGTGCATTTGTTGCATTCATGTCGGGCTGGAAGTTTCATGATTACTTCTCTTATCCATGTTTCTTTGACATTCAGGGATGAATGTTCCAAGGGGGAGATACTGAAATACCCCTCATGTGCTTCAGAATGCTCCATAAGTGCATTTCTCGTATATCTAAAAAACTATGTGTGATTTCGAAAATCCAACTTCATATTCTTGTTCACGGGTAAAATTTAGTAGGGAAAGGGTAGCCCTCGAATTTTAGAAGATTCGTAGCAAGAAATAATTTCCCTCGAATACGTGCCTGGTCCATGTCGTGCCTGGGGCGCAGACCAGTGTAAAATTTTCCTCAGTTTTCTTGTTTTGTCCAAGGGTATTTGAGTAATAATCCAATGCCCATTTAAACGTGAATACCTATATACTTAGCCATTTCTCACCTTCAAACTCTCAAGAAACACTCTCAAAATCCTCCCAATACACTATCAAATCCTCCATTCAATCTCAATAACTTCAAGAACAAGCTTTGGATTTCAAGAACCCAATCCAAGTCTCAAGCCTTCCTCAACTTTTCCTTCAAGAACTCCAAGGTTTAGGTATGTGGGTCTTCATCCATGGGTCCTTTCCTCCATGGAGCCCAACCCTTCTTTTTTATGAAATTTTATGGTTTCAAGATTAAATTCTTTATGGGTATTTCCTATTATTACTCTTATGCATTATATATGTTGGAAATTTGTTGAACATTGTATTATTGATGCATGAGCTTCTATTGAGAAATGAGATTATATTATGTTTAGGATGCTAATGCTTCATATATTATGATATCTTAAAAGTCTTGGAAGAGTATGGATTTTTGAATGATTTTCATGAAATGTTAGATAAGGGTTTTGCTACTATGTTGGTGGGTTGAATTTTGTGACCTTAAAATGAGTTAATTTCACTATTTCATATCTTATATTATCTAATTGCATGATTTTGAGTATATGTTCATGTACCCATCATTTTTGACTAAACTACATGACAAGAATTCTTAAATTGATGATGAAATATTGCATGATTTGCAAGTCAAGTATTTTCATGATAATTATTGGCTCTCAAGCATGTATTAAACTCATGAAAGGTTTCTATATTTTATAAGTGACAAGTTGAGACTTATTCTATAATTCTACCCTCTTGTGAGCAAATTATGTCTATTTGAGGGGTCAAGTATAATTACTATTTTACCTTCATGTTCAAGCTAAGCTCATTAGTAGGGGTCAACCATGTTACAAGTTTCTACCCTCATATGAAATGCAATACCTATTAGAAGGGGTCAAGTTCATATATTGTTTTCTATCCTCTATTATAAGGTATATGCCCATGTAGGGGTCAAGTATATAAATGAGCTACTCATGTCATGTTATCAAGTCTTTACAAGTTATTCATGTTATAATTAAATCTATGAATATTCCATGTATTCCGTGGGATTAGACTTAGCACCGATTGAGGCTTAAGGTGGGGGCTCGACTCAAGGGGGCCTTATATAAAGTGTTGGTCTCTAAACTATGTGCCACCATAGGATTATATATTTCTCTAAAAGGGCTTACTAGTGGGTCCATCTAGGTCAAGTTACCTACCAAGTGGGGTCAAGTGTGGTTTACCTTGTCAAGTAGACCACACCTTCTCCGGTGGGGTGTCATGTATCGGGATTTCAAGTAGTAGCTTGCTTGGTCTTATAGGCCGGTTAAGGTCTCCACCCATATATGTATGCTATATTTTGCAAGTTAAATGTTTACATGCTTATTTTATTATAAGCATTGATCATACATGTCATATTGAGATTATATCCATTGTTTATGATTATGAATTTCGATTGCTATGGCTTATGTCTTTGTGTATTACACCCTGGATATTCAGTACATTCCAAGTACTAATGCATACTCTATGCCCAAATGATATCACCATATATGGATCGGAACTCCTATTGATCATCCTCCTCCACGTGGCTAGTTCGGCCTATTTGAAGAAAGCTTTTGGTGAGTCCTAAACTCTGAGGACATTATCTATTTTCCTTTCATGCTATGTTGAGATTTATATTACTTTTTAGATACTTATTACTTGAGGGTGAGCCCGAGAAGTGTCTTGGCCCCCGCTCTATTCCATGTAGAGGTGTTGTTGGATAATGTGGTATATTCTATGTATTGAGCTTGACTCTTATTACGTTTATGTTGGTATGGAAAACTTCCCTTTGTCCTGCTTTCGTTTTTATTAATGTTACTTGTTGATGTTTATTTTTGCTTCCAACAACCAAGGATGCGTAAACGATATGCTAAGAGGCTTGTTTGAAATCCCTTCAGGTTCCTCATTCGTCGTGTCACGTCTAGGGCCTAGGCTTGGGTCGTGACATGGGGGAAATTGGGTGGGTTGAAATAGAAATGGAGGAAAAAAATAAAATTTTGAAAATGTGATTTTTTTTTCAAAAACAAACTTTTAATATCATTTTATTTTAAAAATAATAATATTTTTTTTGAGGGGGAGGGGGAGCGTGGTATGGATGGGATAAAAAAAATTGGATAAGAGTTTTGGAAAATATTTTTCTTAATTTTTGAAAGGAAGTCATTTTCCTTAAATTTAAGAAAAATGAATTGATGTGAAAAACATTTTCCAAAACATTGAAGCCAACCAAACATGAGAAAATTGGAAAATATTTTTCGAAAAATATTTTCCTCCATACCAAACACACTCTAGGGGGAAAAGTTTTCTCAAAAAAAAAGAAAATTAAGGCTGATGTGTCCCATTTTTCAGCCATTCACGCGTCCTGAATTATTTGTAGTGACTTGCTATGCCATGAGGCATGAGAGGGGTGTAATTAAGCCTAGTTCATCAAGTTTGAAGGTGTTTTTAGGTCTGCCAATAGTTTAACAACGAAATCAATAATACGTGTCAAGTTCGGAGATGTTTTTAATACTTCTCTCAAGTGGTTTTATATTTACATAATAGACAAAAAATCTTTTGCCATGTGAATTTTATTTTTTTATAATTAATTTAGTTGAGTAATTTTATTGATACAAAACAAAGTCCAATGATATTAAAAATTGGCGTTTTATTAATGATGAATTTATTAAGATCACAATTATTTATTCTCAAATAATTCAAGTGAGAAAATAACAAATATGATGACAAAATTATTGTTGGCTAACTAGTTAGAAGCCACAAAAAAATAATCTACTTTGATCTAATTACATAAAATAGAAAATTTTATAATTATTAAGGGTATAATTGGAAAGAAGTAGAGTTTTAAACCAAACACAAGATTAGATGTGAAGCAATGAACCAAACATTTGATAAAAAATAATCCTTACATTACTAATCCTTGTTTTATTCATTATTGTACCAAACAACCCCTTAAAAATATTTTATTGTGACCCCTTCAAGACTTTTGAGTATCAAATACATGGTTTAGTCTATTCGGTCCAATTTTATGTTTTTGCGAGTTGGTTTATTAATTTTTAATTTGTAAGTATTTTGAATCAATAAATATTTAGTATTAATTTTTGATTAGTTATTTTTAGTCTTTCATTATTTAAGTTTTTATTTAATCAATAAGAAAATATTTATATAATCATATCTACACGACAACAACGATTTCATAAAACAAAAATAGTAGCAAGAATTAAAGTACATCACAAATTTCTATATTGATCATTTTTTTAAAAAAAGATGGAACTAAACAACATTAATGGATTGTCTTTGTAATAATTAAATCTAAAATTAAGAAGAGAGAAAGCAATACTAGTATGTGTCAAGAAGCGAGAAGGTGTCGTAATAGAGAGGCACAAAGTCTAGTTTGTGTTGCCTATGACTGAAAGTTTAACAAATTTTAGGAATAGAGTTGGTAAAATATTGGAGTCGTTATATAATTAGGTGTAAAATAATAAATTTCATATAATCTTACTGGGTAACCAATCTAACCATTATCCAAAATTATAAAATCATAAATCAAACCATTAATCCAACAAAAACAATTTAAAAATTGTTAATCCAATAACTTATACCAATAAATCAGTAGTGTTTTTTCAAATTGATTTTCAGTTGAATAATTTTTGCACACCCCTAATCACATACACCATGTCATGATATAGTGTATTAGAATAGTACTAAATAAGATGTATGAATAGTAATGCAGAGATTAATAATGTAGTTATTAGTTTTGTATGGATTAGCTACACTCAAGATAATTTCTTATCCACTGTTTAATTTGGTATATTAAGGACAATTCTATCTCTGACCATACTCATTAATGTATTCAATAAGGAAATAAAATTTTCATCAATTAAGTTTAAAAAATAAGCGTATCTTTAACACTCCAGAAGTTGAAAAGATGAAATAAGGATGGAAATTTCTAAAATTGGTCTGATGCACAGTCTAGGAGACTTATTTTATGATCGATAGTTGAAACTACAGATCGTGGACAAGGATTCATAGGTGGTGGCCAGGAGTTGAGAAATTTTTTAGGAAAATTTGACAAACCATAAGCAAGAATTACGGATCGTAAATAGAATTGCAGGTCATGGAATATGTTCGTAGAAGTAGTCAAGGATTTTTTCAAAATTTACCAAGGTGTAAAATTTTTATATGACTAACGGTGGCAATTTCAATCGGTATAAGGTGAAAGGAGTTAATTTAACTTAATATTTATTTTAATGGATTACTCATATTTTCTGAATGGGTAAAATATGGTATCAGTATAGACCCATAGATCCCCATTCATCATAATAAAAAAAATCTTAATTGCATTAAAAAAAATTATTTAGAAAAATATTATTTTTGAATTCTTTTTTTAAAATTTGAGGGTTGGGGTCGGTGGAGATAAAGGGGTGGGGGGAGGGTGGAAGTAGAAAAAATATAACTTTATTTTCATTTTTCTTTTTAAAAAATTGGGGGTGGAGGTAGTGAGTCCGGTTGGTGGGGAGGGGGGTTGTCTTAGGAATGACATGGAGAATGGGAACCCGAGAGTCCTCAAACAAGACTCATAGCATCCATATATGCATCATTGGTTCGAAAGCGCATAATTAAACAATAAACACATAATTCTAAGGGAAATGAGGCTTTGGACTCAAGCTATGGGGATGTCATCGGGAAAGGAAGCTACATGAATTCACGTAACAAATAGCAATTAAGTACTGAGGGGCGGGTAAGTATGACTCATGTTCTGGGGATAAAAGGTCTTAGGACTTAATTTCCACATTTCCACATCTCATCATAATCATATCATCATAACATAATACATATCATAATATCCCAACATAAACATAACATACACATATAAAGTATTTTATGATGTCCAACAATGCCTCTAGTACATATAATAGGATGGGGGCCAAGACATATCCCAGGTTCACCCTCAAAGTAAAGATATAAAGTAAACTTAGCATGATAGATAAATAGAAGTTAGGACTTGTCTTTCAATGTAAAGGACTCGCCACTAGCAAATCATACAATCCACTCTAATCGTCAAAAGGTGGATGAAGATAGTCTTCGGTCCCTACGTGGTTAGATCATATAGACAAAAAATGTTTGAATGTATTAAGTATGCGGGCATGTAAATGTTTATGAAAATGTTAACCTGCAATTAATGTTAGATGACAAGGGTACATATATAGAAAGAAGTATATATAAGAAAGAATACCATAACAATATGCCTTAAAGCCGTGATGAATGAACGCCATAATACTTAAACATACGAGGATATACCATAACCGACATCTCAAAACATGCGAGCTAATACATGAATTTCCCGGTGATAGCCTCCTACTAGATGAGAGTAGACTAATTGCCAAAGGTAGCCTACACCATACCTTACAACTCGGCCTTTTCAGTGTGATGGACCATGAATCATAATCATCCCTTAAAGGGATATAAACATAGACCTATGCTAGTATATAGTTATGAGAAGGGAGACTTTACTTAATTACCCATTAGGTCGAACCCCCATCTCCAATCTCATTTGGTGTTAGATCATCATCCCATGGGAATATATATACATATATGTTCTTGAAAAGGAGCATAAGTCTTTCAAATCACCTTCATACATACTTAGGCTTAAAAGCCAAACATGCTTCATTGGCTAAAAAGCCAAATCGTACTTTAATTCATGAATACATGCATAGGAGTAGTTCATTCATACTTGTACATGTTAGTGAATCCTCACCCGTAGATGCTTAAAATCCATATCATAGGCATTATGTGATCACACGTCATATCATAACCATACTTGCTTGAAATCATAGTCATAATCATAACTGGCTCATAATCCACATCATAAATCTCATGAAAATATTTGTTCATGCATATATTTGTCTTGAAGAATGAAGGAATACCATGGACAATTAGAATTCATAATTAAAACAACATAATAGGAAGAAATCATATGAAATACAGGAAGAAATCAATAATTAAAATATACTTGAATTTACCCATGCATAGATTCATAAATTAAAGGGACATGCATATTCAACTCTTCATAAAATTAATATAAATCATAATAATAAGATTCAAATTATTATAAAATAATAATTAAGTTTAGCCCAGAGCTCAATTTTAACAAATTAAAGCTAATTTAAGAGATCCATTTGCAATTCATACTTAGAAATCATAAAATTGAAGAAACAGATTTTTGGTTCTTCATGATTGTAATGACCCCTAGTTTAGGAGCCTTGAGTACAGAAAAGTTGACCTGAAAAATGACCTGAAGTCTGGTTTACAAGGTAACTTATGGAATACAAATGAATATACGGCCCGTAGGTTCCATTCTTAAACATAAAACTTTAAGAGGGAAAAAGTTCCCAAGTGTGGGGTAACCCACAGACCAAGTGACAACCCATGAAAAGTCATAAGGTCCGTAGGTAGGGTCATGAAAACTATCAAACATGAAAAAAATAGAGATTTCTAAACGATAACCCACGTGATATCAAACGACCCATAAACTAGGATACATCCCGTAAGGTTCTTCATGGAATAAGGCCAAGGATAAGATGAAAAATTGCTAAGTATAGAAGGACTTTACGAGTCCAACCACAATTTGTAAGAGCTTATATGGCTTTTAACAAGGCTTTGTAGCTTTGGGTCAACAAAGTTATTTTTCAAGAATTTCAGATGTGTTATCAGATGAGAGGAACTTATGGTCCGTAATTGAGGTCTCATAGGTTTGATCCGACAATTTTAGTGAGGGGTAATTTTATCATTTTTGTCTTTTTTATTCCTAAACTACGTCATTTTGAGGATGAAAAAGGGGCCCTATATCAACCTTTAAGCTTTAAGAAGCCCCCATTCTCTTCATTCTCTCAACCTAAAATCTTTTAAGGCAAAAAGGCTCTGAAGAACAAGCTAGGGCAAGGCTAGGGTTCCAAGGTTTCGTCCTAAAGGCTTTGATTTCATTTCTTTGTAGTTTTCCCAAGGTATGTGAGTTGATTTCTCTGTAGTTTTCCCAAGTTCCTTGTTTAGTATTTTACCTTTACTTTAAATTCTTTAAGTTAATATGCATGCTTATGATGATTTCACGATATTTATGTTACCAAATGTCATTATGAAGTTTAACAACTATTTTGCTATATATATATGTGTGTGTGTGTGTGTGTGTGTGTGTGTGTGTGTGTGTGTGTGTGTGTGTATGTGTGTGTGTGTATGTGTGTGTGTGCATATTTAACTAATGATGATGATTTAATGCTAGATTTCAGTGTGATAAAGGCTGGGCATTCTTTTATTTTTCTTTAAAAGAGAAATTTCCTTAGGACTTATGCGATTTATGATTGTTCCATGATAAAGCCTAATCCACCTATTTTTCAAGTTAAGCTTTTTATGATTTATGATAATGATTAGGGTATTCAAAAAGATCTTTAAATTTAAGTTTATCATAGATATACATATGATGATAATTGCCCTAAAGATGTTAAGATAGGTCCCCATGATGAAAGGTCAAATTCTCATTTGGTGGTTCCTAAGATTTGAGCTACTCATAGTTGCTACTTATGATTCTAAGATCTGTTTTAAAGATATCGTGGGATGAATTAGCACCAAGAGGACTAGAGATTTGGACTCATTCTGTTAGTTGAGGCATGACCCCTTGAAGCTAAATCTCAATGTCCCTAACTACGTGCCACCATAGGAGCCTTTGTAGGCTAGGCCAGTGGATCCACATAGTCCCAAATGTTATGAAAGATACAATTGTAAAGTTACTAAGTTTTGGATATCTACCTTGGCAAGTAGATTCCCCTTTTCTAAATGGAAGGAGAGTAGTTGCATTTTCCCAGTGGAAGGAGTCCATTGATTCCATGTAGTAGCACACATGGTCTTATTATCGGTTATTGTCTATTCCCACAAGCCTTATGATCTTAGTTATGTTTTCATTATATATGCTTTCTTATGCATTATCTCATATTGATCTTGTGCCATATTCCTTTTCTATGCTTAAGCTTATTTTATGTATCTTTTATCTTATGCATAATTATATGTTATGTTTAATAATGATGGCATTATAATTTCATTCATGTATTGCATCTCACATACTTAGTACATTTCAATATACTAACACATTTTTTCTACATGATTTAACCATGTAAGGATAGGCACTCCTTCATTGGCTCATAGCCACCAGCGTCTAAGACTAGCTTTATTATTTGTGGTGAGCCCTTAATTTGGGAGTTCTCCATTTTTCACTCTATCATGTATCTTAGCTTTAATTTAAGATAATGTATTTGTCACCCTTCCGAGGAGTTTGGTTTCAATGTTGTATTATTTTGGATTTCTTTCTATTTTATGAAGATCCACCAGTACCGATCCTATCTGCTTATGATGTAGGTGGTATGCTTATGGACAAACAAAATGATTGTAGTTGTTTCCACTATTTTTAATAATGCTTCATTGTCAAACTGACTCTTAGCCCCTTTCCCTTAGTTTTTCATAAATTACTTCAATTAAAAGCCTATGAATGCTTAAGATGGCTTGGGTGGGGTGCCTTCGGATATCTCATTCGCCATGTGACGACTAGGCTCCTTAGAACACCCCTCATGTGCTTTGAAATGCCCCATAATAGTGTTTTTCAAATATCTCAAAAACCATGCGTGATTTCCAAAATCGACTTCATATTCTTGTTCAGGGGGCAAAATTGAGTGAGAAATGGGTAACCTATGAATTTTAGAAGACCCGTAGAGAAAAATATTTTTGCAACGGGACCAATTTCTAGTGTACATACGCGTCCCAACCACGACGCAGCCTGGATGCAAATCAGCACAAAGTGGTCCTTTGCATTTGGTCTGCATCGCAGACTGGATGCAGACCAGTGTTCCTAGTTCCGTAATTTTCCAGTTTTGCTCAAAGGTAGTTGGGTAAATATTCGATACCCATTTAAACATGAAAACCCTCATCCTTGGCCATTCTTCAACTCTAAAACCCTTCAAAACCCTCTCAAATCCTCTCCAAAATATCACCCAATCCTCCATTAAAATTCAAGAGTCTCAAGAATGAGCATTGGATTTCAAGAACCCAATCAAGTCTCAAGTCTTCCTCAACCATTCCTTCAAGAATTTCAAGGTTTAGGTATGTGGGTTTGATTGTGGGAGCCTTCCTTCCCACAAGTCCAACCATTTCTCCTTTCCTACTACATGAAGTATATGAATCTTTATGATTATTTATGAACTCTTGAATATGTTATTACTACTATGCATTCTGTTATTGTTTATTTTGTGAATTATCATGAAATAAAGTATTATGCGGTATTTATGGATTAATTTGTGAACTCTTGAATACGGTATTACTACTATGCATTCTATTATGGGTTATTTTTGTGCATTATCATGATTGTAGTTTTCCCAAGGTATGTGAGTTGATTTCTCTGTAGTTTTCCCAAGTTCCTTGTTTAGTATTTTACCTTTACTTTAAATTCTTTAAAATATTATGTGATATTTATGAATTTACGGATTATTTTGAGGTATTTATGAACTCTTGTTTATGATGTTATTAATATGCATTATACATATGTCCTCTATGTGGGTTTTACAAGAAATGATGTTTTATGCCAAAATATTGTTGGGGTTTGATATTAAGATGGATTTCATGCTCCCATGTTCATATTTTGAAAGATGATGAATATTATCAAGATGGATTGATTAAGAATGATTTAAACTACTTATTCTCCCCATATATCTTGAAATATGATACTTTCTTAAATTATGAGGGTTTTACTTCAATATTGGTGGGTTGATTTGAATGAATTTGAAATGAATTGATCTTACTACTCTCTTATCTCTTACTCTTGAAATGTATGATTTTTTAAGTACATGGACATATGACCACCATGTGTTTGACTAAATTACTTGATAAGGATTCTTGATGTTGATGAGAGATTTTTGTATAAATTTACATGACAAGTATTCTTGTGTTGTTGAAAGGCTATTGCACTATTTACAAGTCAAGTGTTTTCATGAAAATTATGAGCTCCCAAGTATGTATTTAACTCATGAAAAGTATCTATGAGCGTGTACTTAATTCATGAAAGGTATCTATGATTTTACAAGTGACGAGTTGAGCCCTATTTCAAAATTTTATCCTCTTGTAAGCCATTCATGTCAAGTTGAGAGGTCAAACATGATTTCTATTTACCCTCATATTCAAGTTAAGCTCACTAGTAGAGGTCAGGTATGTTAATAAGCTACTCATGTCAATCTATCATGTCTCTTATAAGTTATTCATGTTATATTAAAATTATAATTATTTCAAGTATTCCATGGGATTAGACTTAGCACCGATTAAGGCTTAAGGTGGGAGCTCGACTCAAGGGGTCCTTATATAAATTCTTTAATCTCTAAACTATGTTCCACCATAGGATCATATTATTTCCCTAAATGGGCTTTATAGTGGATCAATCTAGTTCATAATTTTTCTCCCCTCAAGTGGGGGCTTTACTAGTGGATCCATCTAGTTCATAATGTTTCTCCCCTCAAGTGGGGCCTTATACGGGTTACTTTGGTAAGTAGACCACACCTTATCGAGGGAGTGTCATGCCTTGTCACCTTATCGAGGGGGTGTCATGCCTTGTCACCTTTTCGAGGGGGTGTCATGCTTTAGATTCCAAGTGTAGCTCGCTTGGTCTATGTCAGTTAAGGTCTCCTCCCGCATACATATATTATTATGTGTAATTTGAATCTTTTACATGCATGTTTCATTGCAAGCGTTGATCATACATGCCATATTGAGATTATATCCCTTGCCTATATGTATGCATTTTGAATATTATGGCTTATGTCTTTGTTGCATTGCACCCCCCATAATTAGTACATTCCATGTACTAGCGCATAGTCTATGCCTACATGATACCACCTTGTAGGAACCAGAGCTTCTCTTTATTCTCCTCCTCCACGTAGCTAGTTCGATTTATTGAAGAAAGCTTTTGGTGGGTCCTCAACTTCGAGGACGTTATCTACTTTCATTCATGCTATGTTAAGACTTGTTTATTATATTTGGATACTTATCTTTTCACTTGATGGAGAGCTCGGGAAGTGTCTTGGCCCCCACTCCATTCTATTTAGAGGGGTCGTTGGATATTATGTCATGGTTATCTACACTTTCGAACTTGACTCTTCTTATAATATTATTATTATGAAAGACTTCCCTTAGTCTCATTCCCTTTTATTATTGATGTTTGCTATCATTTTCTTTTGCTTCTGTAACCAAGGGTGTGTATATGATATGCTAAGAGACTTGTTTGGGATCCCTTCGAGTTCTCCATTCGCCGTGTCACCTCTAGGCCCTAGGCTTGGGTCATGACAAGATTGGTATCAGAGCATTAGGTGGTTATTGGTCCTCAAAAATCCAACACACCACTTCGATTGGAGTCTTATTCATGGTTGTGAAGCGCGCCATAACTATGAATAGGTGGCTATAAGGCGTTTTGGGAAAATGCATCACTTCTTCATAATCTATGTCATGCGGTAAAGCTAAGTCCTCTAAGGCTTATTTTTTGATTACTAACTGTTATGTTTCAGAAAATGTCTCAAGCTATCCAAAATGGTGGACAAGACAGTAGCTATCCCTCGCCCGAGGATAAACTTCCCAACAATGACATATCCAATGCGTAAATTCGCAATGCTCTATGGCTATTGACCAAGGTTGTAACTGGTTAGCTCAATGAACAAGTGGGTGCCCTTAAGACTTCAAATGATAAGAGGAGGGAAAGTGTCATGACCCAAGTCTAGGGCCTAGACGTGACACGGTGAATGGGGAACCCAAAAAAGCCTCTTAGGATATCAATTGCATATCCTTGGTCGCGAAAGCAAAATAACAACAACAAGAGATATAAACAAGGGAAAGCAGGACTAAGGGATGTCTTTGATAATCATAAAAGCATAAAGAGTCAAGATTATAGCATAAATACATCATAATATTCCAACAATACCTATAAAAATAGAATGGAGCAGGGGCCAAGACACTTTCCGAGCTAACCCTCATAATAACAAGTGTTCAACAAAAGAAGTCTCAATATAGTAAGAGTAGTAGAGATAGTGTCCTCGAACTTGAGGACTCACCAAGCTTGCTTCAATAGATCGTACTAGCAACATGGAGGATGATCAAGTGGAGCTCCGGTTCCTATATGGTAATATCATGTAAGCATAGAGTATACGTTAGTACGTTTAATGTACTAAGTATGTAGGATGCAATACAACAAGACATAACCCAATATAGTCAAAATGCATAGTAATAAGCAATAGATAAGTGAGATCTCAATATGGCATGCATGGTCAATACTTAAAGAAAAACATGCTTCTGAATCATTCGACTTGCATAGAACATAATACATATGTGGGAAAAGACCCTAACCGAGAAAAGTAAGACCAAGAGAGCTATAACTTGGAATCCCGATGATTATCCCTTATTGGTAAAAAGGTGGTCTACTTGCCAAGGTAAATCATACTTCACCTTACAAGAGCCCGTCCCATTTCAGAGAAGTAACCCCCTTAAGGGAACCCATCCCATTTAGGGGTAGATTTCAAGATAAAGTGCACTAAATGGATCCACTAGTATAGCAAAGATAAAGCATAATCCTATGTTGGCACATAGTTTGAGGAAAGGAGTATGGACCCTTGAAGATAGTCCACACCGACATCCAATCCATCAGTGCTAAGTCTAATCCCATGCAATACTTGAAATAATCATAACTTTAATAACTTGTAATAAACATAGAAAAATGACATGAGTAGCTCTTAAACAACTTTGACCTCTAAAGGTGCGACATACTTGACCTCTAATTATGAGACTAACTTGAAATATGAGAGTAGATCATAATCATCTATGAACCCTTTCTTTAACATGAATGACTCATAAGAGGTAAAATCTTGAAATAGAGCTTAACTTGATACTTGTAACATCATAGATACTTTTTATGAATTCAATACATACTTGAAAGCCCTTAATCATAATATAGTCACTTGACATATAAATCATGAAATAGATCATCAATAACTTGAGAATTCTTGACTTGACATTTTATCAAACATTTGGTGGGTTCATGATGTTAGTTCAAAACCATGCAACTCAAGAGTGAAATAATGTGAGAAAACCCAAAGCAAATCAATCCACCAACATATTGTAAAATCCTCATGTAGGGTACCTTGAAATCTATCATCAAATCTCATAATATATCATAGTTTCATAGCTCAAAATATGCATAGTCTCAATAGATAAAACCAATTCATGGTATAAGCTTGAAATAGATAGTAATGCATAATCAATCAACATTTCATAAAATTCCAACATAATTTATACTCATAATCCATAATAGAAGATACCCATAAATAATACAACTTGAAAACATATAAATTTCATAAATGGAGATTGGGCTCCATGGGTGAAAGGACCCAATGGATGAAACCTACATACCTCAAAGTTGGATTTTCTTGAGATGAGCTTGAAGAGAATCTTTGAGTTCCAAAGTTAGGCTTGAAATCCTTGAAATTTGAATGGAATATTTGGTTAAGTCTTGGAGAGATTTTTGAGAGGGTCTTGAGTGATATAGAGTTAAAAAATGACTAAGAATAGGTGTTTTCACGCATAAGTGGGCATGAGGCTATGACCCCAATGCCCTTGGTCAAGATAGAAAAGCCAAGGAAAATAATACACTGGTCCGTTCCCTAGGCACGATGCAGACCAGATGCGAACTTCATTCCAACACTAATCTGCGCCCCTGGCGCGTCGCAGCCAGGGCACGGATAGCCACTGGAAATAAAAAATTAGCGAAAATTATTTTTCGCTACGGGTCCTCTAATATTCAGGTTATACCATTTCCCACTTAAATTTTTCCCTTGATCGAGAATATCAAGTCAAATTTTTGATATCACGCATGGATTTTGAGATATATGGAAATTATAATTATGGGCATTTTCGAAGCATATTTTTGGGGCATTTCAATATCTCCCCCATGGGAACATTCATCCCTGAATGTCAAAGAAATGTGTATAAAAGAAGTAATCATGAAGATTTCAGCTCGACATGAATGCAACAAATGCATTTAAATATGATACTCAAAAATCTCAACATGAATATCAAAAATCACCATAAACTTGTCAACAGAAACATGAATGCATGGAAAATGACATAAGGGCTGAAATTTAAGACTTGAAATCATATAGGGGACTTAAATTAGTACCTTCGGCTTGAGTAGAGTGGAAAAAATATGGGTATCAATTTCTCATGTTTGTCGGCTTCCCATGTGGCACTGGAATGGATAAGAAGAAAAAACGCATAAAAGACATAGAAACCAATGTATTAGAACGGTCATATATTGCTCAGACCAATAAATAGAACTTGTTGGTTCCTCCAAAGGACCTTGACGGAAGCTACATCTTTGTTCCTCAATCTCTTCATTTACCTATCCAAAATTTCCACCAGACCTCCTCATAAGTCAAATTATGTTCTACAATACCCACAACATCCAAGGGCACTATGGCACTTGAGTCACCCACACACTTTCTCAACATGGACAAATGGATGATCGGATGAATCATATTCATCTATATAGGCAACTCCAACTCATAGGCAACCTTACCAATCCTCCTCAAAATTCTATAAGGACCCACAAACCTTAGGCTCAATTTTCCTTTCTTGCGAAACTGGATCACACCTTTCATGGGTGAGACTTTCAAGTAAACCCAATCATCAACATTAAGCACACATAGCCTACCTTAGTACCTAAGGGCCCCATTCCTTTTTGCCAAATCAAATCACACCCTTTGTGGGTGAGATTTTCAAATAGACCCAATCTCTAACCTTAAACTCAAGATCTCTTCTCCTCACATCAGAATAGGACTTTTGTCTACTTTATTTTCTTTTTCTCTCTAATCAACCTCACCTTCTCTATAGGACTTTTGTCTACTTTATTTTCAATCTCTCTCTAATCAACCTCACCTTCTCCAAGGCTTCCAGGACCAAATCTGGACCTAGTAAAGCCATCTTCCCCACTTCAACCCATGCAACCGGGGATCTATAAGCCCTATCATAAAGAGCTTCAAAGGGAGCCATACTAATGCTTAAGTGGTAGCTATTATTGTAATCAAACTCAACGAGTGGAAGATGTTCATCCCAAGTACCCTTAAACTCCAAAACACAAGCTTTAAGCATATCCTCAAG
>DF359696.1:0-10832 GCA_000787875.1 Solanum virginianum
ACATATGTTATGTTTGTTAGGCGGCAGAACCGCAGTGGTGACTTTGTCGGCCTGCGTATATACATATCCTTGTTTGTGTTGCATCTGTTGGTTCGCTGTGATCTTTCTATTTCAGGTGGCTAGTTAGTAAAATAGAGAAAATTCTGCCGAAATTTTCTAAAATGAATAGTAACTGATATCGGAGTCTGATTTGGTAATGTGATTTGGGCGCCCCAAACGGGTGTCAGTCACGGCCCATAGGTTGGGACATGACACTTTCAAAGCTACCAGAATTTTATAAAAGGGTGTTGCAGGTCCCACGGCCAATGGAATCCCAAATTAGCCTGACTTAGGAGGAACATACTTAACCTAGATCATACAAACTACTAAGAAACATTTCAAAATGATTTTCAAGGCAATTCGGGCTTTCTATCAAGTGTTGCGGGCGTTTACGATTTTCAAACTATTAGAAAATATATTCTTTCAAACTTGTCAAATTTTACATATTCTTACAACTTATGAACTTCCAATACACAAGAGTCAAGAATATGACTATGACTAATTTCCACAAGAATGCCAAGGAACGAACATAGGTCATACTTAAGCCCGAATTGCAAGGAAAGGGGATCTTCCGAGACTCACATTATTATCTATGTTTAACTAAGTCATGCCAAATAATGGAATGCTTTACATACCTTGAACATTCTCCAACTCAATCCAAATGCAAACCCAATTCAACTCAAGCTTCGAAATGCCCAACGTCTACAAATAATTCATAACAATATTACATAATTAGCTAACGATTTCTTGGGTGCGAAATTCCAAGTTGTCTGTAAATTCTACAAAAAATTTGGTAGCATTTCCCCTTAAAATAAGCCACTCCGAGAATCCATCTAGGCTCAAATTAATCAACAACGACAACAACAACAACCCAACAACATCAACAAGCATTTCAGATGCCATTACAACAACAAATACACTAAATATTATCATTTTAGCACACTTACAAAAACTGGACAGCATACTTATATAAATATTTAGATGATGTCCAAGCATTCTTTTACCTTCCAAGCATCATATTATACCAACTAATCATTAAATGCATGTTTTCAACACAATACAACATTATACTACATACATAGACCCAATTTGGCCAGCATGCTATATATATGCATAAAAATGAGTTTCATCCATTCCTTCACACTACAATGATCACAATACACCAACTACGCCTCCATTCATAACTCCCACACAACACAATATCACACAATATATATTTACCCATTCGGCCACAATATTTCCTACATATACATATAGATGATTTCCAATACTTTCTTCACTTTAGTTTTGGTTTTTCTTATGGTTCTTGGTTTTTTTTTTCTAAGTATTGAAAATGCTCACATGATAAAGATCATCTTTCCTTATATATTAATATGTACATGCCACAAGACTTGGCCAAGTGTGGATGCCCCACACCACACTTGGTCCAATCAAAACCTAATAAATTTCAAGTGGCCCCACAAAGAATCTTAAAGACCCTAAGTTTTAAAAATTTTACTTGGATCCCAAACTTTCTAATAACGTCGCTTTGGTCCCAAACTTAACAATAATTCCACTTTAGTCCTGAATTTTCTAATAATGTCACATTAGTCCCAATTTTTCCTAATTACTCTAATGCACGAAATACGGGTTCTAACAAAATATTTGGTGCTTAACCAAATTCTCAAAAAAGTCAGAAACTTATAAAAAGCATAACTACTATAATAAGCAAATGTACTCAATTTTTCTTAGTAGCTTGACCAAATGCTTCAATTCTCTAATAAGTATTTCTTTATTCCTAGAAAAATGACAAAACCACCTATCATTGTCGAAATAACTTGATATAATGTAACAGCTTACGATCTCTAGCACACCAGTCATGTTTCCTCGTGATCAGGTAAAGGAACATTATTGACATTGTGGGTGACAGTCTGAAGAACCACCATATCACGATCAATTAAGTCCTGTATTTTATGCTTTAACAAGTTCTCAAAACCTTGTAAAATATGTCTTCTTACATCCCAAACAGATCAACACATTCTCCGCTTGCTCTCATGAAAATAAAATTGCAACCAAAAAGAATTTTCTTATATTTTCATGTAGTAATTAAATTTCAAAAGTTAGTAAAATCACCATATTAAAACTTAAAAATAAAAATAAAAAGAAACATGTTTGATAATTTCTAATGCACACCAAATAAACGACACCTTAATTTTTAGTGTGAAGGAAGAATTAAAGAGAAAATGAGTTAAAAGAAGTTAGCAATTTCTTTAAAATGACTATTAGTCAATTCCAATTATCAAGTATGGCATACAAAAAATATCATGCACGTTGAAGGTATTTCTAAAAACTTCCTTCTGAACAATAACATAAATGATAAATAGATAAATGTCACTATATCTAAGGAAAGTAGTGAGGCTCAACATTCAAATAAAATAATAAAATAACTTATCCTTATCATTTCACATTTTCCATTTTGACATTGTCTCTTTTCAGCTTTCCATCTATGTAGAATGTCATAATATTTGTGATTAAGGCCATATGGATCACTTGCCTCATCTTCATTCTATTATTTGAGTCCATAACAAAAAAACTAAATAGTTTGACCTCTCTATATAATAAACGTCCTCTTACAACTTTTAACTATAACAATCGTATCTTTTTAGAATCAACTTTTCATATTATGTTATATTATGTATCTTCTATTAATTTTTAAATCTAATAATATTAATAAAATATTTAGACAAGAGATGATACGGTTAAAATGTTCAATAATATTAGAGTCTTTTAGATAAAAATAATCTTAATAATCAAATGGACTAAGTTTTTTTAGTTTAATGGTGTAACAGTTTGCTGCACCTTTAGAAGGTACAATTACAAGGTCAACAAAAGTATTTGCAATGGCTCTGGTAGTAACTAACGTTTTCATCCTTCTAACTAGATTTTGGGGTACTATTATAGTTCCAACATCATTCAGTACATAGAAGAATATGTTAATATTTTGTTACTATAAATGAAAAAAATTGAGAATCTATAGTTAAATTATTTTCAAATGTAGAGTGGTATCATTTTTAACAAAATTTTAATACATTAACTATTAATCTAATTTAAGGAAAAGGACAAGAAAAAACTTGAAGTATCTGACTTTTACAAAAGAAATCTTATTACAACAACAACAACATGTTTGAAGAGTTTAAATCCTTAACTCATATCTCGATGAATACTATTAACAGAATCCTATTAGTCAAATGTTTAAGAAATAAATAAAGGAAATGACACAATATCAAAGACTAAATAGGGTCCAGTGCAAGGAATGTGCCTAGCTACTTTTCCTAACTAATTTCGTAACTAACTATACTAATAGGAACATATCATGCTTCAGCCCCATATCTGCGTCGTGCGGACTTGATTACAGACATTTGAAATTTTCCTTTTCTAATTTTTCTTGAGCTTGGATTTCTTTGTTTTCAGAGTTGCTATGCTCTCTTAGTTGTTGCTTGCCAAATCTGTGACTATCTTTATTGGAACAACAGTGTATGCAGAATTGTTAGGCCCCAAACCACTAGTCTGAATGGCTAACAAAGCAGTTTGAGCAACATTGATCTCTGCTTTCTTCTTTATTTTTAGCTGTCGCTCCAAAATATTTCATTCCCCCTATGTCAACAGTACATGAAAATTTGATCACTTTGCTCCCTGTGTCAAAACTCTAGCATTCATATCGTGGCATTGCAAAATTCATCTTATGGGTACAGTCTTGTAACAAAATTTTGGTCAAGCCTGGAAGAATAATACCCTTCTATTTTGCCTTGTTTGGTGTGTTTTTTAGCATGAAACAAGCTTGTGCAAATTTTTTTGGAAGACTATGCTCATAAGATGAATTTTGCAATGCCATGATATGAATGCCAGCATTTTGACACATAGAGCAAAATATTAGATTTCATGTACCATTGACGTAGGAGGAAGAAAATATATTGGAGCGGCAGCTAGAACAAAGAAGAAAGCAGAGATCAATGCTGCTCAAACTGCATTATTGGCCATTCAGTCTAGTGGTTTGGGGCCTAACAATTCTAGATACACTATCGTTCCTATGAAAAAGGTCACAGATTTGGCAAGCAGCAACGAAGAGAGCACTACTCTGAAACCAAAGAAATTCAAGCTCAAGAAAAAGCAGAAGAGGAAAGTTTCAAATGCTCGTAATCAAGTCTGCACGACGCAGATGCAGAGCTGAAGTATGATATGTTCCTATTCGTGTAGTTAGTTAAGAAATTTGTTAGGGAAAGTAGCTAGGCACATGCCTTGTACGGGACCCTATTCAGTCTGACATTGTGTGGTTTCCTTCATTTTTGCCATAACCATTTAACTAGAGGGATTTTGTTAATGGTAATCATCTAGAAATGAATTAATATTTAAACTCTTCAAGTTCAACTTTTAAAGTTCTTATTTCCCCCCAAAGAAATTTATAAGGTTAAGAAAATTGAAGTTTTTTTCTTAGGGTAGTTAACATTGAAGTTATTAAGTTTTAAGCGTTATGAGCACATATTCACTATTTATTACTTTAACGACCCAAGCCAACACTGTGAAGTATTGTTCGCTCTTAGGCTTAGCCCATCATAGATTTTTCCCTTTGGGCTCATCCCAAAAGGTGCCTCATAGTAGATAGACCAGTTCTTTACTTATATACCCAATATCTCTCTTGTGTTTTGCCGATGTGGGACTTCTCATCTAAAGATAAGTTGTTACATCCACTCTCTCTATGGACTCAGTGTCCTCGCTGAGGTTTGCCCTACCGCATCAGATTTGCCTAGACTCAATATTGAGGTTTGCCCCGCCTTACTGGGATTCGCCTAAACGCAGTTGAACTCTGACCCACATCGACAAGGTTGACACAACCTGGCTTGAATACCATCTGTGATGACCTGGCCGAACACTGTGAAGTATTGTCCATTATTGGGCCTAGCCCATCATAGATTTGTCCCTTTGGGTTCACCCCAAAAGGCGTCTCACAGTATATAGACCAGTCCTTTACTTATATACCCAACATCTCTCTTGTGTTTTGTCGATGTGGGACTTCATTTCTTAAGATGGGTTGTTACAATTACACTTTTAGTGAATTTTTATAGATAAATTGTACTTAACAACAAGAAGTACGATAACCTATACCCATCATTGGCTTTTAGTATTTTTTTCTTTAATTTTGTTTTATAACCTACTGTTTCCTCTCTTAGATTATGATACTGCTTATTGTAGTTATTGTTCTATTATTTGTGGGATTCTTCACTATTTTTTTTAAATGATTGGATATATTTTATTTGAGTTGATAATTTATCTATTAAATTTCACTGGACATAGGCATGTTGCTGTTGTAATAAGATTTCTTTTGTGAAATTCAGAGACTTCAAATTCTATCTATGAAATTTAAGGAAAAGGACAAGATATACTTCTCAACATTATAAAGTAGAGTTAATTAGTTTGTTTTAAAATATGAGTCTCATATACACTCCAATCTTTACACAAATGATAACATATACCATGTTTAGCTGATAGAATTAAAAAAGTAATAAATAAATAAATTTCTAGAAAGAGAAAATCTATATCGGGGTATATTTGACCCTTTCTCGCAATGTTCAAGTCTGTATTGATCTAGATATATAACTTAATTTTTCTATTTACTTTTAAAAAAAATATATGAGGAATAAATCCAAATGCCACCAACATCAAGTATAAATAAATGTCTCAATTTTTCTAGTGAAGGAGGACAATTAACAGAAAATTAAAGATAACATAGGAAAATTAATGAACCAAGCATAAGAAAAAAATAAAAAGTAAACAGAGTTGTAGAAATTTTACTTTTAACGATTGACTTGTCATTGGAGTGGGTGCTAGTAAGACTTTTGTATTGTAGAGATTATTTTGTCTAACCTGTAAAATAATACATATAACTATTAATAATTTACAAAAGAAATAAAAGATTAAAAATGATTCTCTTTTGTGTCAATTCTCTCATTGTAAATTATTTTCAACAAATTAATTTAATAATGAGTGTTGTAGAAAATTCATTAGCTTTATCAAATTATGAGCGCATAGCAATTAGCAAAGGAAAAAAATAATTAGGTAAAAAAATTTAAAAAATTGGAGAATGATACTGCTCAAATGATTTATGCATCTCAAGTAACAAATTAAAGAAATCTAATAGAGTAATCTTTGTTAGAAAGAAACATACCGCTATTCGAGCACTGCTAAGTTTTGGCACATAGGGAACTATTTCCCGACATGTGTTTACTTCGTGATATGAGGATGATATGTGAAGATATAGAGAAATGAAATTTATTCAAGAACAGATCTCAAGAATGATAGACGAAAAGAAATGCGACTTAAGGGGTGAAATATCAAGGTGTATATATAGATAATTAAATTAATCAAATAGAAAGTATTTTTTAATAGAGATGAGGATACAATTAATATGACCAGATTGAAAATGCGCTTTTTAAAATATAATAATGGCATTCCCTATATTTGGACATTTTATAAAATTACAATCTGGTCAATTATCATTTATTGCTTTAATATGTAGATTAATATGAGCAGATATGTTGAAAATGCTCTTTTGAAAATATAATAATGGCATTCCCTATATTTGGACATTTTTAAAAAAAATTTAAATCTGGTCAATTATCATTTATTACTTTAATATGCAGATAATATGAAAAATTCACATAATTCAATTTTCATGTGAACATAATTAATAGATCATCAACAACAAAAAAATAAAATAAAATAATTGATGGATCATCAAATTACAACTTAATTGTTGACCATTTTTTAGATTATTACTAATGAATTTTTTAAAGTTGAATGTTAATTATCCCATATGTGCCTACTTAAAAAAATCACTTTATAGACACTATACCTATTAGACACAAACTCGTAAATGACTTATAGGTTAATATATACTATTTGAGTTGAACTTCATTTAATATACGGTTACTAATTATAAGATATATTTATATAACTTTTGTAACAGTAGAGAACCTATAATTTCCAACAAATTTGTTTGATTCATAAAAAATGCAAAAATCACTATATCATAAGCTCGTGTGTCATCAAAGGTAGTAAGAAAAGATATATTCTCCATTGGGATTAGTTCAAACACTATTAAATTAAGTCTTGGTATAACACAGTTCAGCAGAATTTATGTACTATATTGAGATGGTTATAAACCATAAGTAATCAACTCAAATTGTTAAAAACAACTCAATTAATTATGGAAAATTTGAGAGTTGAGCAACAATAATTACATCATGCCTCGAGAGGGTACTCTAGGAGTGGCCGATACTCTGAAACAATTGCTTGTCTCCAAGAGAACTTAGTCTCATTACTCATTCATTCACCAGCCGAGGACTTAGATGAAAATAGAGAATACTTATGTGGGCTCTCAACATCAGCATTGTAGAAAGAAATTGTCACAACCCAACTATTTAGGTCGTGATGGCGTATGTTAGATAAGGCCTACAGGCAAGCCAACCCAATGTCACGACCCAGGCCTAGGGCCTAGACGTGACACGGCGAATGGGGAACTTGAAGGGACCCCAAATAAGTCTCTTAACATATCATTACACATCATTAGTCGCGAAAGCAATTAAACAACATAATAGGAGTAGAAATAAGGGGAAAAGGGCAAAAGGGATACTTCCATAACATACATAAGCATCAAAACAAGAGAGTCAAGGCTCAATACATAACATGTCCAACAACACCTCTACTATATAGATAAGAGTGAGAGCCAAGATAAGCAACTGGGATCACCTTCATAGTCAATACATACATAAAAGAGAGATAGTCTTAGTACATAGTGTGAGATCATAAATATTGTCCCTAAAATGGAGGACTCACCAACTACCTTGAGAGAATTTGTACTAGCCAGGTGGAGGAAGATGCTCAAACTGGGTTCTAGTTCATACATGGTGACATTATTAGGCATAGAGTATGCATTAGTATGTTTGAATACACTAAGTATGTAGGATGCAATGCAACAAGAGATAAGCAACATAATCGAAATGCATAAACATAGGCAATGAGTAGCATATAACAATATCATATGCATGAAAGATGCTTGAAGTAAATCATGCTTACATAGAACATTATACATGTGTAAGGAGAGACCATTATTAGTGAATATCCAAGACCTACCACCTCCTTAGAGAGGCGAATAAGGTACAAACCTCTCAATGTAGTTGATGAGGTACAAACCCCTCAACATGGTTGATGAGGTACAAATCCCCTAACATGGTTGATGAAGTACAAACCCCTCAACATGGTTATCAAGGTACAAATGCCTTGACATGGTTGCATGGGCCTACCACCTCCCTAGCGAGGTGATCAAGGTACAAAACCCCCCAACATGGTTGCACGGGCCTAGCACCTCCCGAGCGAGGCGATCAAGGTATAAACTCCTCAACATGGTTGCACGAGCCTACTACCTCCCGAGTGAGGCTTGGTCAATCCCCAGCACTTTAGAGATAATATCATATACATACATTCCTTTCATCATCATACAATCATTCAACTCATAAGACATGCATTGGGCCTTCAATCCCTCAAGAAATCATAACTGGATATTTCATCAAACACTTGGCGGGTGTGTAGTGCTAGGGTAAAACCATGCAATTCAAGAGTGGAATCATACTAGAAAACTCAGTGTAAAACCATCAATAGGTACTTGGTAACACCCTCAAGCAATATACATCAAAACCCTTCATCAAATCTAACAATAGATCTTAGATTCATAGCTCAAAACATGCTAAAAAAATCACAATTTCATGAAACCCCAACATAATGTGTTGTGAAATTCATAATAAGTAAGATCCATGAGAAAATCAACTTTAAATCATGCAATTTAGGTAAAAAGGAAGATTGAGCACCATGGGTGAAAGGAACCAACGGTTGAAACCCACATATCTTATCTTTGGAGAAATCCTTGATGAAGATTTTAATGGAGACTTGAAGCTTGAGTGAAATCCTTAAGATCTAGAAGAGATTTGGACACTTGAATTTGAGGTGAAATATTGTCTAAGTGTTTGAGAGAGTATTTGGGAATATCTTGACTGATATAAAGGTAAAATATGGCTAAGTATAGGTATTTTCATGCATGGGAAGGCTTAGGCCCAAGACCTAAAAGCCTTGGACCGAGATAAAAATCATTGACAACAAATGTAACACCCCGTAAAATTATAAAAATGCCCCTAAAATACATTATGCATACAACACATCTTCTAAAGTTCTGATGGGAAATCTAAGAACGAATTTGCGATCAGCGCAGAAAATAAATTCAGAAATAGTCTTGACCTAATTTAAGAGCAACTGTGTCGAATTATGAAATTGCACAATTTGTGCAAAAACAGTATCAAATCCGCGTCTCCTCCGCAATGCGCCAGGGATGCTGACTTTCACTTGTGATTTTTGTTGTTATTTCGACAGAAACTATTTTCTGAAAAGTTACCCAAAATGCACTGGTGCACGCTCCCTCCGCGACACGCACCTATGTACGAAAATTGTTTTTTTTTCTTTTAAATTCGGGAAGGGAAATTTTGTCCTTCCCAACATATTTTAATATCCCAAAATGGTTTTTAAAAGGGTATTTCGTACATAAAGCATTCAAACCCATAACGGCGAATGGGGAACTTGAAGGGACCCCAAATAAGTCTCTTAACATATCATTACACATCATTAGTCGCGAAAGCAATTAAACAACATAATAGGAGTAGAAATAAGGGGAAAAGGGCAAAAGGGATACTTCCATAACATACATAAGTTCCTAGGTATGTAAAGGCTACCTAAAAGCATGAGATTGTTCTTCCATGTGCCAATGTAGAGTTAGAATGAAAAATAAATATCTAGAAGTCTTGAATTATGATTTCTTGAAAGTTCTTAAATATTCACATTAAATTCTTAGATATTATCTTGAGTTTTTGAATATATTCTTTAAACCATATTTTCATATCCCAAAATTGATGATCATCATGCTTAAAGTTTATTGTATACTTACATATTTGTGTGATTGTGATTAAACTCTTATAAATTCTCTCTGTAAAGGCCTGAATAATGAACTTAGGGGGTTGTCTTGAGCCTTGAATGTCTAAATGTGATGCATGACTGAGTCTGAGTCTTGAGGAGAGTGTGTTGATGACTGTGATAGCTGAAATTAGTACTAAAGAGATGAACAAATATGTTCCCTTGAATTGGAAAGATAGTCTTGCCTGTAGAGGTTGGGTGATGAGAGTTTCTTGATGGATTGAGAGACTTATGAGCATATTGGGTCATGAGAGGAGTATTAGCACCAAAATAGGTAAGAGTGAGTCCCACTCGTACCCATTAACTATGTGGGCTACATAGGAGAGTATTAGACTGTGAAAGCATATGTTTTCTTTGTCCCAAAAGAGGACTTGACAGACTTTTGGATCCACTAATAGACTCATCTTTTACCCCGACAAGGTACTGGACGGATGTGACAATGACATCTCTTCGTTATATCACTACCGGCACATAGGTAGTGGTTGTTAGTTATAGAAATTCCCATATAGTTTTCATGGTGATAGAACTCTGATGTGATGTGAATGTTTGATGTTTGATGGATAGCGAGACGCTAGAGCCTTGTCCTTTACTTTGAGGTGAGGCTGAATGATTGATGAGTGATTGCATATTGTTCCCTTTTTCTTTGGCCCATTTTATATACAGTACTTTCCACATACTAATGCCCTTCTAGAGCTTTATAGTTTTATGATGCTGAATCGATAGATCGAGGACTTTAGTAGCCCGAT
>DF359696.1:17236-56297 GCA_000787875.1 Solanum virginianum
AGGTTTCATTGTGATAGAACTCTGATGTGATGTGCATGTTTGATGTTTGACGGATAGTGAGGTGTTAGAGCCTTGTCCTTTACTTTGAGGTGAGGCTGAGTGATTGAGAAGTGATTGCATATTATTTCCTTTTTCTTTAGCCTATTTTACATACAGTACATTCCATGTACTAACACCTCTCTAGCGATGCCTCCTTTTATGACACAGATTTGATAGACCGAGGACTTCAGTAGCCCGATCATTGATGTTCAGAGCACTTTATTCCAGAAAGTGGTAAGCCCTCCCCTGCATTCAAAGGATGGTTATTTTCTTGTTGGGCAGTCTTTTACTTGATTTGTTTAGCCATGTGACATATCCCGCTTAAATTCTACTCCAAAACTGCGTAGAAATGTGTCTGTTGCGCTTTGGAGGGCTTCAGAACTCTCTAGAATAGTGCAGAAGATTAAAGAGAAGACTAAAGAGACCTGGAAGGTTCCAAAGACTTGTAGAATTGTGTAGATAAGTCTTACACTTGTAAATATCTTAGATATTTTGTGGGAAGACTCTAGAGGATCACGCCAAGTGATGATAATGCTGAAGGTAAATATTCTTATCCTTAGCATTTTCAAATGTTTCTTTTCATTTAGTTGATGCCTTGCTTTATTCCATTCCCAAGACTAAGACAAAGATAGATAGATTATGGATAGTGAGCTGTAGGATCAAATTAATCCTAGCTGTCCGTTGAGGAGGTGGAGTAGTATAAATACCCCTCCTTGGCATTCATTTGGCACCAAGCAAAGTTGTAAGCATTCAAGCCTTGTAAAGCATTCTATCAAAGCAATCAAAGTCTTCTTTCTTCAAAAGCTCTCTTGTCTTTCAATATCTATCATTCCCTTATCGATCATAGGCAACAGACTTACTAGTGTTTGCAAGATCATGCAAGATTCGTGGGCAAACTGACTAGTGTCGCACGGAAGTTCTAGTGTGAGTTCTAGGTCCATGACAATTTGGTATTAGAGCAGGCTACTAAGGTAAGTAATGGCAAGCAATGGAGAGGTTTACGCTGCTAGCAGTGCCGAAGTCATGGCGGACATTACCACGAAGCATAAAGGCAAGAAGAGAACCAAAAAGGTGGAGAAAGCGCTAACTGATCTTGCACCAAGCAATGCTATCTCCCTTCCAACTGCTGAAGTAAGTAACGATGAGCAAGAGGAGTTGCCAAAGGACGTCACTCTCGGGATAGAATGGATCGCTAGTATAGAGACTTCCTGCCAGGCCATAGAGTTGCTGAGCCATTGCTTGAATTGGATCGATGGCAAATTTAAGACCTTGGAGGAATTTGCCCCTGAGGAAAATAACATCCATAAGGACTTTGATGACCAGCGGGTAGCGGAGGAAGAAGCTCACGTTTCCTTGGAGAGTAGGATTGAGGCCTTGGAGAGAAAGTTCATGGGCATGCTAGAAGCTATGATCGCCAAGGTAAAGGAGCTCGAGGAAGCCATCTAGTAGGGGAGACATGCTGCTCCAGCCGTGGAACAGGAGGCTAGGATTGAGGCTCCCAAGCCACCCATCTTTAAAGGCATCTGTGATGCCCAAGATGTAGAAAACATCTTGTAGCACTTGGAGAACTACTTTAAGTACAACAAGGTGAGCAGTGATGATACAAAGATCAATATGACTGTAATGTACCTAACAGAGAGGATGATGTTATGGTGGAAACAGAAGGATATCGAGATAGGGAAAGGGATTCTACACGATCAGCACATGGGAGCTGTTTAAGGCGGAGTTCAAGAAGACCTTCTACCCCAACAATGTCGTCTATGAAGCCAAAAGGAGGATTAGGGAATTGAAGCAAATAAGCAGCATGAAGGCATACATAAAGGAGTTCACAACTCTCACGTTTAAGTCCCCAACCTCACGGAAGAAGACATGTTTTTTAACTTTATGGACGGACTGCAGCGTTAGGTCAGGACAGAGCTGGAGCGATGACAAGTTTCCACCTTTGATAAGGCCATCCCCAAGCAGAAGCCCTGATGGACTTCAAGCAGGACAAAGGCAAGGCTAAGGAGACAAGGAGTAGCCATGCCAAAGGTGGGGGAGATCGCAGTAGGGGCAAGGAAGTCTACCCACCTAGGAAGTTATTACATCAGGCTTATGCCGAGAAGAATGACCAGCCACCTAAGGAGAGGGGGTGCTACATATGCGGAGGCCCACATAGATATGCGAGGTGTCCTCAGATGAAAAACATTATAGCTATCATCGAGACTACGAGAAGAAGGAAACTAAAGACCAAGCTCAGAGTTCAGGCACCACGCAGGTAGGCATGATCGGGGTCTATACCGCTACTGCCATGCCAGCCGATAAGCAGGAGGCTTACCCTATGCAGTACATAGATATGACCATGAACGAGAAGCAAGTGCGTGCCATGGTGGACACAAGAGCCGAAGCCAAGTCATGACCAAAGCAGCAGTGGCAAGATTGGGGCTAAGTTACTGTCCGAGTAGCAAGCATCTTAAGATGGTCAATACCCCACCAACGCCAATATCTAGAGTTGCACATGGCATAGAAGTCACCTTAGGCAAATGCCAAGGTACGATAAGCTTTGCTGTCTCCCCGTTGGATGTCTTCGATATTATAGTTGCGCAAGAGTTCTTCTATCAATGCCACACCATGATAGACCCTTACCTTTAAAGGATGCTTGTGCTAGAGAAGGAAAGGTCCTGCATGGTACCTTTAGTTGAGAAGCCCAAGGTGGAAGGAGTTACCTAATTATCGGCTATGCAGATTGTAAAGGGCCTTAAGAAGGGGGAGCCCACTTACCTGGCCACGTTGCAAGTTTTAGTTAAAGCGATGGTGTTCTAGAACCCTTGCCACCCTACATTTAGAAGGTACTTGATTAGACTAAAGACATCATGCCTAAGGAGTTGCCAAGAAACTTGCCGTTGAGATGGGAGATTGATCACAAGGTCAAGTTGGAGCCAGGCACTCGACCACACGCCTATCCACTATACCGCATGGTATCACAAGAGTTGGAGGAGCTCAGGAAGTAGTTAAAGGAGCTCCTTGAAGCTGGCCATATCCGACCATCCAAAGAACCCTATGGAGCCCTAGTTTTGTTTCAGAAAAAGAATGATAGTTCATTGCACCTTTGCATAAACTATCGGGCGCTAAATAAGGTGACTGTCAAGAAAAAGTATTCGATCCCGCTAATAGTGGATTTATTCGATAGACTTGGGCAAGCAAAGTACTTCTCCAAGATGGATCTCAGGAAAGGATACTACTAGGTACTCATAGCTGAGAGGGATGAGCCAAAGACAACATGCGTCACAAAGTATGGATCGTACGAGTGATTGGTAATGCCCTTCAGTCTAACCAACGCACCCACTACCTTTTGTACCCTCATGAATAAGATCTTTTACACTTACATGGATGACATTGTGGTAGTATACTTTGATGATATTGTGATATATAGCCACACCTTGGAGGAGCACGTGGAGCATCTGCGGAAAGACTTTCAAGTCTTCTGGGAGAACCAGTTGTATGTTAAGTGAGAGAAGTGCAAATTCGCCCAGCATGAAGTGCACTTCCTCGGTCATATTATTAGCCAGGGCCAGCTTCGCATGGACGAGACCAAAGTGTGAGCCATTGTAGAGTTGTAGACTCCCACTAAGGTAACAGAGCTGAGATCTTTCCTTGGGCTCGCAAACTACTACCGGAGATTCATCAGTGACTACCCTGCAATAGCCGCTCCACTCACCGAGTTGCTAAAGAAGAACAAGCCATGGGTTTGGAGCAAGAAATGCTAGGAAACGTTTGAGGGCCTTAAAGCTACCATATCAGAGGAGCCGGTTCTTGCCTTACCCAACTTCTCTAAGACATTCAAAGTACACATGGATGCCTCAGACTTCGCTATTGGGGGTATGCTGATACAAGATAGGCACCCCATAGATTTCGAGAGCCACAAGATGAATGAGACCATGTAAAAGAAGGAGATGACTGCCATTGTACATTGCCTTAGAACCTTGAGGCATTACCTATTAGGCTCAAAGTTCGTCGTCTAGACCAATAATGTCACCACTAGCTATTTCCAGTCAGAAAAGAAGCTTACTCCCAAGCAGGCTAGGTGGCAAGACTTTCTAGCCGAGTTTGGCTACGAGCTGGTGTACAAACCAGGCAAAGCCAATGTAGTGGCTGATGCCTTGAATAGGAAATAGAGCTAGCTACCATCACAATAGCCCACTGCGACATATGAGAATCCATCAAGGAGGACTTATCACATGATCCAAAAGCAAAAAGGCTTATGGAGTTGGCATCACAAGGAAAGACCTGACACTTCTGGATTGAAGATGGCATCCTGCTCATCGCCGGAAGGAGGGTCTATGTTCTGAAGTATGGTAACATAAGGTGGCAGATCATGAAAGAAAGCCATGATACATTTTGGGCCGGGAATCCAGGGCAGCACCGCACGTGAGCTCTCATCGAGGCAATCTACTATTGGCCAAGAATGCAAGATAATATCAAATGTTATGTGCAAACTTGTCTTATTTGTCAATAAGATAAGATAGAACAATGCCATCCTGGAGGTCTTTTAGAGCCACTCCTCCTAGCCGAGCAACCGTAGAAGAGCATTACCATGGACTTTATCACTGGCTTACAAAATTCTGATGGATACAACACTATTATGGATATGGTGGACATGTTCTTAAAGTATGCCACATTTATGCCAGCCACACCCAAGTGCACAGCTAAGGAAGCAGCCTTGTAATTCTTTAAGAATGTGGTGAAGTATTAAGGGCTGCCGAGGCACATCATAATTGATCGTGCCCTGTGGGAACTTTTGGAGGAAACTATTCAAAATACCTGGCACAGAGTTACATTTCTCCATAAGTTTCTATCCACAAACCGATAGCCAAACCAAGCAAGTTAATGCCTTGTTGGAGTGCTACCTTAGGCACTTCATGAGCTCACACCAAAGGGACTGGGCTAAGTTGCTCGATGTGGCCCAATTTTCACATAACTTACCACAGAGTGAAGCCACAAGGAGGACACTGTTCGAGCTTGCTACAAGCTAACAGCCGCAAACTCTACACTCGTTACTGATAGCATTCGAAGGAAAGCATTTGGGCGCTTGTCATTTGGCCAAAGGATTCGAGGAGCAGATGGATGCCGCCAAATCTCACTTAGCCAAAGTGGCCGAGCAGATGAAGAAATTTGCTGACTAGACGCGATATGCCACCAACTACAAAGTTGGAGATCTGGTGTTTTTGAAGTTCAATCTAAGGTAGTTCAAAGCACTAAGGGGTATAAATTCAAACTTAGTGCGCAAGTACAAGGGGCCATTCAAGATCATTGCCAAGGTTGGCAAGATCTTATATCGGCTGGAACTACCACCATCACTAAAGGTTCATCTCGTCTTCCATGCTAGCGTTCTTAAGCCCTACAATGAGGATAAGGATGGTCCAAGTCGAGGACAATTGAGTATGGCAACCATTACCATCACATAGAGGCCATCATCGATTACCAGGAAAAGTAGAAGATGGGACAACTGGCTACTGCAATGTTCCTTGTCTATTGGAAGGGTCAGTCACCGGAGGAGGCCACTTGGGAGAAATATGAAGACTTGTAGAAATTTAAGGACAAGGTACATGAGTTCTTACAATAGCAACAATGCGCTGCAGTCATCGTATCATTAAGTGGGGGAAAATGACACATCCCACCTAAATTCTACTCCAAAACTACACAGGAATGTGTCCGCCGCGCCCTAGAGGGCTCTAGAACTCTCTAGAATGGTGCAGAAGATTAAAGAGGAGACTAGAGAGACCTGGAAGGTTCCAGATACTTGTACAATTGTGTAGATAAGTCTTACACTTGTAAATATATTAGATATTTTGTGGGAAGGCTCTAGAGGATCAATCTTAGTCGTAGGATCAAAATAATCCTAGTCGTCCATTGAGGAGGTGGAGTAGTATAAATACCCCTCCTTGGCATTCATTTGGCACCAATTAAAGTTGTAAGCATTCAAGCCTTGTAAAGCATTCTCTCAAAGCAATCAAAGCCTTTTTTCTTAAAAAGCTCTCTTGTCTTTCAATATCTAGCATTCCCTTAGCGATCATAGGCAACAGGCTTACTAGTGTTTGCAAGATCGTGCAAGATTTGTGAGCAAATTGACTAGTGTTCCACGAAAGTTTTAGCATGAGTTCTAGGTCTGTGACACATGGCCTGTCATGGTACCATCTCAGACTATAGTATAGACGTTTCATAGATGTAGTCGTTGATGTTGATATTGGGGGTTACTACCCTCTCCTTTCTTTACATTGAGATTTTCGTTTGGTATTCTATTTCTTCTATGGTAGATTGATATTAATAGTATTAAGCCCACAGATAGAATTGTAGTACTATTATTATCTTATTTCTTCCGCTGATGAATTGACTGAATGAAGGCAAATGAGACTAGGTGGTCCGCTTGGGTGCTAGCAATAGTCTCTGAGTATCAGTCAGGTCTAGGATAACCTCTCGGGGTGTGACACCTAAATCCACATATCCACGCCTAGTCCATGATGCAGACCTATCACGGAGACAAAATTTACACAGGTCTGCAACGGTTGCACGTCGTGGCACCATTATGGATCGATTCTGGAAATCAAATATTTCAAAAAATAAAATTGTAATGCATTTGCCCTAAAACTAGGGTTAGACCGATTTCACACACAATTTGACCCCCCAATCAAGAATATGAAGTTGGATCTTTGATATCATATACAAATTTTGAGATATATGGAAATTACGATTCAGGGCACTTTTGAGGCACACTTTCGGACACTTTTTAGGACTCCCCCTTGGGAACATTCATCCCCAAATGTCAAAGAAAGGTATATGAGAGACAAAAACATGACAATTTCAGCCCACATAAGGATGCAACAATGCATTTAAACATTATTCCAAAAATATCAACATAAGTGTAAAATCATCATGAATTTGTCAATCTAAACATGCATGCATGCATATGTCATGGGCTGAACTTAGACTTGAAATCACATAGGGGACTAAGAGTTAGTACCTTAGGCTTGAGTTGAATGGAAAAGATAAGGATATCACTTTTGCATGTCTGATACGGCCTCCCATGTAGTACTTTCGACCTGTTAATTCCTCCAAAGGACCTTAACGAAAGTTGCATCCTTGTTCCTCAACCTCTTCACTTGTCTATTCAAAACCTGAACTGAAACCACTTCATAAGTCAAATTTTCTTCAACAACACCCACAACATCAAGAGGCACAATAGATACATGAAACACCAGATGAACTAAATCCATTTCACTAGGCAACTCCAACTCATGAGCTACCGCTGCCAATCCTCCTCATCACCCTATAAGGATCCATATATCTTGGACTCAACTTGCCCTTCATACCAAAACAAACCACACCCTTCATGGATGAAACCTTCAATTAGACCTAATCATCATCTTTAAATTTAAGGTCTACATAGAGGCCATCATCGATTACCAGGAAAAGTAGAAGATGGGACAACTGGCTACTGCAATGTTCCTTGTCTATTGGAAGGGTCAGTCACCGGAGGAGGCCACTTGGGAGAAATATGAAGACTTGTAGAAATTTAAGGACAAGGTACATGAGTTCTTACAATAGCAACAATGCGCTGCAGGTCCCAAAAATGCCACCTCTCCAAATTCAAACTACCCAACTGATGACCTACAACATGTACCACAGAGAGCCTCAAAAGGGGCCATACCAATGTTAAAATAATAGCTATTGCTATAGGCAAACTAAATATATTGGAACATGATCGTTCCAACTACCTTTAAGCTCCAATACACAAGTCCTAAGCATATCTTCAAGTGTTTGGAAAGTTCTTTCGGCTTGGCCATCCGTTAGAGGGTGAAAGGCCATATTAAGTTTAATACTTGTACCAAGACCCCTTTGAAAGGCCCTCCAAAAATGTGAAGTAAATTGACCACCTTGATCCGATATGATGGACAAATAAAACCTATGCAACCTTACAAACTCATAGATGTACAACCTAGTATAATCTTCAGCCCTATATGTAGTCTTAACCAGTAGAAAATGAGTCAATTTTGTCATTCTATCAACCATAACCCAAATGGAATCAAAACCCTTTCCAGTCTGGGGAAACCCAACCACAAAATCCATATAAATCTCCTCCTATTTTTGAGTAGGAATCTCTATGTCTTGTGCTAGGCCACCTGGTCTTTGGTGCTTGGCTTTGACCTGTTGACAACTATGACAATTGGAAACAAATTTGGCGATGTCCCTCTTCATGCCTCCCCACTAATACACCTATCTTAAATCTCTATACATCTTAGTAGAACTGGGGTGAATAGAATAAGAAGAACCATGAGCCTCATCAAGAATCTTTTCCTTCAAGTTATCAGCACAAGACACACACAACCTAGCTTGGTACTTGAATAGAATAAGAAGAACCATGAGCCTCATCAAGAATCTTTTCTCTCAAGCCACCGACACAAGACATACACAACCTTCCTTGGAATCTAAGGGTACCATCTCCTCCTTGGGAGAAAACCTCCACCTTACCAGCTCTTACAATGCCTTCAATTCTAACAAAGCGAGGTCAAGATCTTGCTTAGCTTTCACCTCCTCAACCGATGAAGATTTTGAACCATCAATGACGACAACACCACCATTATAAACTTTTTCAACCTAACTCCTAATCTATCCAATTAAAGGACCTGCCTAGACAACCCTTTGCCACTATCATCATCATGTACTAGGTTACCCATGGTCACCCTACTCAAAGCATCGACCACTACATTAGCCTTACCAGGATGATAATGAAGACTCATATCATAGTCCTTAAGAAGCTCTAGCCACTTTCTTTGTCTCAAGTTGAGATCTTTTTGACTGAAAACATATTGGAGTCTCTTATGGTTGGTGAAAACATCGATATGCACCCCATGCAAATAGTGATGCCAAATTTTCAAAGCAAAGACCACAATGACTAATTCAAGCTCATGAGTAGGATAATTATTTTCATGCACTTTAAGTTGTCTAGAAGCATAGGCTATCACTTTATCATTTTGCGTTAGATCACAACCCAAACCAACTCTAGAAGCATTGCAATATACAACAAATCCCTCTAACCCTTCTGGTAGTGATAACGTAAGAGCGAACACAAACTTATCTTTCAATGTCTTGAAACTCTTTTCACATTGGACCACATAAATTTGGCTTTCGTTTGAGTCAACTTAGTCATAGGAGAAGCAGTAGAAGAGATGCCATTCTAAATCCTCCAATAGTAACCTGCTAAGCCCAAGAAGCTAGTAATATCCGATGGGGTCAATAGTCTAGGCCAATTTCTAATCACATATATCTTTTCAGGATCCACCTTAATACCATCCCCCGACACCACATGACCTAGGAATGCAACCTCCTTCAACCAAAATTCACATGGTCTAGAAACTAAAGACTTTATGTAAGTACCCACGGATTACTTGAAATAATCATACTTTAATCATAACATGAATAACTTGTAAAATCATGACTTGAATAGCTCATAAACATACTTGACCTCTAGTAGTGAGCCTAACTAGAACATGAAAATAGATAATAATCATACATGAACCCTTACTTTAACATGAATACCTCACAAAAGCTAAAAATCTTCAAATAGGGCTCAACTTGATACTTGTAAAATCATAGATACTTTTCACAAAGTCAATACATGCTTGAAAGACCTTAATCATCATAAAGTCACTTGACTTGTAAATCATGTAATAGATCATCAATAACTTGAGAATTCCTGTCATGCAATTTTATCAAACACATGGTGGGTTCATGATACTTGTTCAAAATTATGCAAATCAAGAGTAAAACAAGATGAGTAAACTCAATGAAAATCAACCCACCAACATAGTAGTAAAACCCTCATGTAGGGTACCTTGAAAACCATCACAAAAAGCTCATAATAGTTCATACTTACATAGCTCAAAACATGCATAATCTCAATACACAAAATAAATTCAAGAAATAAGCTTAAAATAGACAGTCATGCATAATCAATCAATACTTCATAAAACCCCAACATAATTTATACTCATAATACATAATAAGAGAAACCTATAGGTAATACAACTTAAAAACATGCAATTTTCATAAAAAAGAGAAAGTTGGGCTCCATGGGTGAAAGGACCCATGCATGAAGACCCACATACCTTAAACCTTGAATTCCTGGAAATGAACTTGAAATAGACTTAGAGCTTGAAATGAGTCCTTAAGTTTCAAATTGATCTTGAAATCCTTAGATTTGAATAAGAGAATTGATAGAATCTTAGAGAGGTTTTAGAGAGGGTTTTGTGAGCTATAGAGTTGAAAAGTGGCTAAGTATGGGAGATTTCACGTTTACGTGGGCATGGGGCTACGACCCCAATGCCCTTGGGCGAATTAAGAAAACCAAGGAAAATATTACACTGGTCTGTGCTATAGGCGCAACACAGACCAGATGCAGAGTGCAAAATGTATATTGGCATACCCCAGCTGCGTCGCGCCCTAGATGCATCGCGCCCTAGGCGCGGACAGCGACTAGAAATCGTAAAGTTAGCAAAAATTATTTTTCACTATGGGTCTTCTAAAATCTGGTCTATATCTATGTCCCACTCAATTTTGCCTCCTGATCGAGAATATGAAGTCAGATTTTTGATATTACGTTTGCTCTGAAATTGGGGTTAGACCCATCTCCCACTCAATTCCCCCTTCCCCTGATCAAAAATATGAAGTCAGATTTTTTATATCATGCACGAATTTTGAGATATATGGAAATTACAATTATGGGGCATTTTAAAGCACATGAGGGGTGTTTCAATATCTCTCCCCTTGGGAAAATTCATCCCCGGATGTCAAAGAAACATGCGTAAGAGAAGCAATTGTGAAGATTTTAGCCTGATATGAATGAACCAAATGCATTTATACGTGATTTTCAAAAATTTCAATATGAATGTCAAATATCACCATAAACTTGTAATCATAAACATGAATGCATACAAAATGACATGAGGGCTGAAACTTAAGACTTGAAATCATAGATGGGACTTAAGGTACTACTTTTGGCTTAATAGAGTGGAAGAGATATGGGTATCGCTTTTTCATGTCCACCTAGGCTTTCCATGTGGCACTTCCAACGTGTTGATTCCTCCAAAGGACCTTAATGGATGCTACATCTTTCTTTCTCAACCTCTTCACTTATCTATACAAAATCTCCATTGAGACCTCCTCATAGGTCAAATTATCCTCCACAATACCCACAATGTCTAAGGGCACTAAAGCACATGGCTCACCCACACACTTCCTCAACATGGACACACGGAAGTACGGATGAACCATATTCATCTCCATAGGCAACTCCAACTCATATACAACCTTTCCAACCCTTCTCAAAACTCTATATGGACCTACAAACCTTGGGTTCAATTTCCCTTTCTTACCAAACTGCACCACATGCTTCATGTGTGAGAGTTTCAAGTAAACATAATCACCAACCTTAAACTCAAGATCTCTTCTCCTCTTCTCACATTGGAGTAGGACTTTTTTCTACTTTGAGTTGTCTTCAATCTCTCCCTTATCAACCTCACCTTCTCCAAGGCTTCCACAACCAAATCCAGACCTAGCAATACCATATCCCCCATATTAAACCACCCAACCGAGGATCTGCAATGCCTACTATATAAAGCTTCATAGGGAGCCATGCCAATGCTTGAGTGGTAGCTATTGTTGTAAGAAAACTCAATAAGTGGAAGATGTTCATCACAACTACCCTTAAACTCTAAAACACAAGCTCTAAGCATATCCTCAAGAGTTTGGATAGTCTTTTCGGCTTGACTATCCATTTGAGGATGAAAAGTCATATTAAGCTTGACCTTGGTACCAAGATCCCTTTGGAAGGACCTCCAATAATAAGAAGTGAATTGAGCACCACGATCCAAAATGATAGACAAGGGCACTCCATGCAATCTAACCAACTCATGAATATACAACTTGGCATAATCTTCGGCACTTGTGGTCTTGACCAGTATAAAGTGAGCCGACTTTGTCATTCTACTCACAATAATCCAAATAGAGTTAAAGTTACACCTAGTCTTAGGCCACCCAACCATAAAATCTATGTTGATCTCTTCCCACTTCCAAGTAGGAATCTCTATGTCTTAGGCTAGGCCACCCAGCCTTTGATGTTTGACTTTCATTTATTGATAATTGTGACAACCGGATAAGGACTTGGAAATATCTCACTTCATATGACCCCACCAATATATCTCCCTCAGGTCTCAGTACATTTTTGTGGAACCGGTGTGAATAGAATAAGATGCATTATGAGCCTCCTTCAAAATCAACTCCCTTAAGTCATCAACATTAGCACACACAACTTACCTTGGTACCTATGGGCACCATCCACTTTACCCTCCTTTACCAAGACCTTCAACTCTAGCAAGGCAGGGTCAAGATCTTGTTTTGACTTGAATTCCTCAATCAACAAAGCTTTAGAACCATAAACAACCACTACACCCCCTATTCTTAACTTCATCCAACCTAACCCCCAACCTAGCCAACCGGTGAACTTCTCTAGCCACCTCCTTGCCACCAACATCAATATAAGCTAGACTACCCAAGGACACTCTACTTAGAGCATCGGCCATAACATTAACTTTGTGTTGATGATAATGCACACTCATGTCATAATCCTTAAGGAGCTCTAACCACCTTCTTTGTCTCAAGTGAAGATCTTTTTGTGTGAATACATATTTGAGACTCTTGTGGTCGGTAAACACGTCAACATGAACCCCATACAAATAGTGATGCCAAATTTTCAAAGCAAACATCACGGCCGCTAATTCGAGATCATGGGTGGGATAATTTTGCTCATGCACCTTAAGTTGCCTAGAAGCATATGCTATCACCTTACTATTTTCCATCAAAATACACCCCAAACCAACTCTTGAGGCATCACAATAAACCATAAACCCTTCTAACCCTTTCAGTAGAGCCAAGATAGGAGCAGAGATAAGCTTATCTTTCAAAGTTTGAAAAATTTTTTCACAATCATCAGTCCAAAAAACTTTTGCCATATTTTGGGTAAACTTAATCATAGGGGAAGCATAGAAGAGAACCCATTCACAAAACCTCTGGTAGTAACCCGTTGCCTTCTTTTGGATCAACTTTGTCATAGGAGAAGCAATAGAAGAAAAGTCATTCACAAACCTCCAGTAGTAACCCACCAAACCCAAGAAACTCCTAATATCCGATGGAGTCAAGGGTCTAGGCCAATTTCTTATCACCTTCGTCTTCTTAGAATCCACCTGAATGCCATCATCTGACACAACATGCCCTAGAAAAGCAACCTATTTCAACCAAAATTCACATTGTTCATATTTAGCAAACAACCTCTCACCCCTCAAGATTTGCAACACTACCCTTAAGTGATTTACATGCTCTTTCTCACTCCGATAATAAATTAATATATCATCAACAAAGACCACCGCAACCATATAAAGGTAGGGTTTAAAGACCCTATTAATGAGATCCATAAATATAGTCGGTGCATTAGTCAACCAAAAAGACATAACCACAAAATCAAAGTGCCCATACCTAGTTTAAAAAGTCGTCTTGGGTATATCATACTCCCTCACCTTCACTTGGTGGTATCTGGATCGAAGATCAATCTTAGAAAAGTGACTAGCCCCTTGTAGTCGATCAAAAAGGTCATCAATCCTTGGTAGAGGGTATTTGTTCTTTAGGATAACCCTATTAAGTTATCGGTAATCAATGCACATTCTAATGGAACCATCCTTTTTCTTTACAAATAACACCGGTGCACCCCAAGGTGACTTGCTAGGCCTTATGAAACCCTTCTACAATAAATCCCTCAATTGATCCTTCAACTCCTTCAATTCTACCGGGGCCATACGGTAAGGGGAAATGGAAATGGGTTGTGTATCGGGAAGGAGGTCTATAACAAAGTCTATTTCCCTTTTGGGAGGAACACTGGGAAACTCATCAGGAAAAATATTAAGAAACTCATTGACCACTGGAACCGACTCAATAGGAAGGACTTTAAACTCAACATCCCTAACCCTCACAAGATGATAAAAGCATCCCTTAGAAATCAACTTTTGGGATTTTAGACAAGAAATGAATCTACCCTTGACCACAATACTATGGCTTTCCTGCTCAAGGACAGGCTCGTTAGGGAATTAGAATTTAACCTTACAGGTTCTACAATCAATAGAAGTATGATACTCATGTAACCAATCCATCCCATGTATAAGATCAAAATTCACTATATCTAATTCAACAAAATCACAATGTAAGACTTTATGCAATATGAACAAGGGACAATTTCTATAGACTCTTTTAGTAATAATGGACTCACCAACAAGGGTAGACACTTCATAAGGTTCACACAACAATACTAGACTCACATGAAGCCTTTTGGCAACAAAAAGAGTAATGAAAGAAAGAGTAGCACCCAAATTTATCAAAGCATACACATCATAGTCAAAAACCTTTAACATACCGGTGACAACATCGGACAACTCATCCTCTCCTTGCCTTCCTTGGAGAGCATATAACCTTTTTTTGCCTAGGAACACCCTCTTGTTAGCCTCCCTTTGCCCTTTGACCGGCATTAGCACCTTGGACTTAAGGATGACCATCTCTACCTTTGTTTTGAGCATGAGGACAATCAACAACCTTATGCCCCACTTCGCCACAACCATAGCAAGCATTAGAGTTTCTCAAACATGGGCCATTATAGTTTCAACCACATCTTTGGCCCTTAGGATTAGACACTCCACTATTACCACCTTGGAAACTTAGGTTATTATTAGATATTCTCTTGTTAGGAGCATTAGAAGACCCTTGGCCTTAGAACCTATGGCCTTAAGGAAATTGACCACCCTTAGAACCTTGGAATCCACCTTCAAATCGAGCCCTCTTGGACTCACCACTTCTTTTCTTTCTAAGTTTTCCCCCCCAGTTGTTCGGCATATGTCATGAGCCGAGACAAATCTATATCACCAACTAGCATGGTGGTACAACACTGTTTATAACTAAGTCGGACACTCCTGACACAAATTTGTTCATTCTAGATCTAGGGTCAGCCACTAAATGTGGATCATACTTGGAAAGCTTATTGAACTTGAGGGAATACTCCTTTACACTCATGCAACCATGCTTGAAATTCATAAACTCCATCATCTTAGCCTCTCTTAGCTCAATAAGAAAGAACTAGTTGAGGAAAGCAGTTTTGAACTCCTTCCAAGGAATAGCATCATCATTTCTCCTCTCTAATTTCCATTGAGTAAACCAAATTTATGCCACACCTTTGAGTTGGTAGGCTGCTAACTCTACTTTCTCCTCTTAATTTATCCCCATGATATATAGCACCTTATACACCTCATTGATGAACTCTTGGGGATTTTCTTCCGACTTGGACCCATGAAACTCCGATGGATTCATCCTTATGAAATCCCTAACTCTTGATGCCGGAGTAGGAGCATGAGAGGCTTGGGCCCCTTGGTTCATTTGGTTGGTCATAGCATGGGAAAACATTGTGATAGCACCCTGGAACTCTTCTTAGGCTACCCCGCCATCTTGAGGATCTTGAGGAGCTTGAGGAGCGAGAGGGGCCGGTTGCTCCTTGGGTATATAGGATATCCTTAGCCTTCCTCTTGGTATTGGCATGATCTAAAAGGAACAAGAGAATTTGTTTGGGGAAAAACCTTATATTTACGACTAAAGCACGATATAGACCATTAAGAAGTGAAACATTTCCTAAAATGCCTCACAACCTCCCATTCAATGTTGTGGCGCTCCTTACAATCATGAATAAGACTCTAGTTGATACAGTGTGTTGGATTTCTGAGAATCATTAACAACCTAGTGCTTTGATTCCAAGCTTGTCACAACCCAAGTCTAGGACCTAGACGTCACACGACGATTGGGAACTCGAAGGAATCCTAAACAAACCTCTTAGTATATCATTCACACATCCTTCGTTGCGACAGCAAAATAAGCACCAACAAGATATAATTAAAAAAGAAAGCGGGACTAAGGGAAGTCTTTGATATTCATAAAAGCATAAAAGAGTCAAGCTCAAAGCATAAATAAAATATAGTATCTAACAACACCTTTACTTTTGAATGGAGCGGGGACAAAGACACTTCTCAGGCTCACTCTCATAATAATACGTTCCCAACATATGGAGTCTCAACATAACATGAAATAAGTAGATATTATTCTGGGAATTGAGGACTCACCAAAGCTTTCTCTGAGAACTGAACTAGCCATGAGGAGAAGGATGATCAAAAGGATCTCTGGTTCCTACATGGTGATATCATGTAGGCATAGAGTATGTGTTAGTACGTTTGAATATACTCCCATTTTGATTCTGGTTCCTACATGGTGATATCATGTAGGCATAGAGTATGTGTTAGTACGTTTGAATATACTAAGTATGCGGGATGCAATACAACAAGGATATGAGTCATTATATTTAAAATTCATACATATGGGCAATAGAAATAATATCAATTTGACATGTATGATCAATGCTTGTAATAACACAGGCTTGTAAAACATTCAACTTGCATAATACATAATACATATGTGGGAAGAGACCTTAGCTGACATAGACCAAGAGAAATACTACTTGGAATCCAAGGCATGACACCTCATTGGTGAGGTGATCGAGGTATGTCACCCCCTCAACAAGGTGTGGTCTACTTACAAAGGTAAACAATACATGATAACATGAATAATTCATGGCATGCCACCCCCGACAAGGTGATCAAGGCATGTCAAACCCCATCCCACGACAAGGTTTGGTGTAACTAGATGGATCCACTAGAAACCATAAAAGGGATATTATATAATCCTATGTGGCACATAGTTTAGAGACTACAGAATTTCTATAAGGACCCCATGAGTCAAGCCCCCATCTTAAGCCTCAATCAATGCTAAGTCTAATCCCACGGAATACTTGAAATAGTAATAACTTGAATAACTTGTAAGAAACAGGATAACATGACATGCGTAGCTCATAAGCATACTTGACCTCTACTAGTGAGCCTAACTTGAACATGAGAGTAGATTATAATCCTACATGATCCCATGCTTTAACATGAATGGCCCGGTTCATGATACTTGTTCAAAATCATACAATTCAAGAGTAAAATAAGATGAGTAAACTCAATCCAACTCAGCCCATCAACATGGTAGTAAAACCCTTATGTAGGATACCTTGAAATCCATCACAAAAGCTCATAATAGTTTATAGTTTCATAGCTCAAAACATGCATAATCTCAATAGACAAAATCAATTCATGAAATAAGCTTCAAATAGACATTTATGCATAATCAATCAATACTTGATAAAACTCCAACGTAATTTATGCTCATAATTCAAAATAAGAGAGACTCATATGTAATACAACTTGAAAATATGTAATTTTCATAAAAAGAGAAGGTTGGGCTCCATGGGTGAAAGGACCCATGAATGAAGACCCACAAACCTTAACCTTGAATTCCTTGAAATGAGCTTAAAGTACACTTAGAACTTGAAATGAGTTCTTGAGTTCTAAAATTGAGCTTGAAATCCTTAGATTTGGATTAGAGAATTAATAAAGTCTTAGAGAGGGTTTTGTAAGCTATAAGTTGAAAAATGGCTAAGTATGGGATATTTCACGTTTAAGTGGCCATGGGGCTATGACCCCAATGCCCTTGGGCGAATTAAGGAAATCAAGGAAAATACTACACTGGTTCGCGACCCAGCTGCAATGCAGACCAAATACGAAGTGCAAAATGTAAAGTGGCATGCCCTAGGCACATCGCGCTCTGGGTACAGATAGCCATTGGAAATCGTAAAATTAGCAAAAATTATTTTTTGCTACGGGTCTTCTAAAATCTGGGTTATACATATTTCCCAGTCAATTTTTCCTTTTGATCGAGAATATAAAGTCAAATTTTTGATATTACGCATGAATTTTGAGATATATGGAAAGTATGATTATGGGGCATTATGAAGCACATAAGGGGTGTTTCAGAAATGTCCACCTTTACACCACGCACCATAACATGTTCCTTCAGGGACAACCTGAAGGTGAGTTGCTTCTTCAACTTTTTAGAATGGTTGCCCTAAATAGAGTTCAGTAGACTGGCAGCATAGTTAGAGTAAAACTCCTCGATGATGGCTAGCCAATAGTAACTAAGTGGTTGTGCCATCCAACCAAACTGATATGATTCAAAATCATCTATATTCTTCGAGATCTGATCAAGTTTATCTGTGAGGACCCGAACCACCGTGATAACAACCTGCCATTAGAACCCCTCAGAGCACTTGTTCAGGCCTTAAGTGAAAATCTCTTTGGCTCCTAGGACTATCCAACAGCCCCGTAGAAATACAATAACCCTCTTGGTAGTTTTAGGGTTTGTCATCCGAGAGATTGCAAAATCTATAGCTTCATCATCACTAACCTGGAGTTCGNNNNCCGAGAGATTGCTAAATCTATAGCTTCATCATCACTAACCTGGAGTTCGATCTCATCTGCCTGATCCTCAGTGTCATGTCCATCAACCTCCGGGGTTTGCACCTGCTCCTCCTACTCTGGGACATCCTCTTCCTGTTATGGGGCATCCTCCTACATCTCAACTTCCGCATAAGGAAACCCCTCCTCAGACTGGGGGGCTATGGTTCGGTGCATTGCACAAGCCCTTTTACTGCGAGGGGAGTGAGGGGAGAAATTACCCGTAAAACAAACCTTGGACCCTCCTAAGGAGTCATCGCCTAAGTTACTCCCATTTTGATAGTTAGATAACACAGTTGGGGAATCATGGAGACGTGACCCAGGCTCGTACCTAGGTTGGGTTGACCTTCGATATGGACCCATAGTACCTGCAAGTGTCACAATTAAGTGAAAATGGTTAGAACTTTCAGAATGAGCAGGCTGACTTACTGACGGGTACTCAGACTTCCCCTGTGCAATAAAAGTGACCATAACCCTTTAGAGTGGTGTCACCCGATCTATCATAGGGAAATTTTACTTACGAAACATATGGAAATTCAATTCAAATTATAACTAGGAGGCATCACATAAGTAGCATGGGTTCAAGGGGACCCTACACGAGCCGTGTAACGTGACATGGTCCGTGCCAGGGCTTGTGGTGGGGCTTATGGTTGCATGGAATACAAGGATGCACGTATGGGCCACTACATGGTCCGTGTAGAGGCACACGGATCGTGCGATGAGCCGTGAGAAGCCCCGTCACCATTTTTCATCTCAAACCCCACATAAGCACACATAAATGCAAATATACATCATTTAAGCATAGATCCACCAATATAGTTGCACAAGGACCACGGGTATAATAATATTCATCACAAAGAAGCCCTAAAATCACAAGACTCTATGGTTACCTCTACAAGCATTCAACAATGGTGGTTTTCACCACTAAAAGCAACACCCAACACTAATTACATTCATTATGTCGCTTTAAACAGAGAAAGAAACAATTTTTAAACCAAAATTTACACATGCACACCAAAAGCTACGTTGGGAGATGAAGAATGTGAGTGCTTACTTGAAGAACAACAATGGAGGTGAAAACTTGCTTGAAAACCTAAAAACCCACACTAAAATTAGTGTGACAAATCATGAAATTAACTCACTAATCATGATAAAAGAGAAAATATTTTTGGGGGTTTTGAGAAAGAGAGGGTGTGAGAGAGAGAGGGAGCCATGAAGGAGGAGAGAGAATAATAAAAATATGAATGAGGCATATTAAGGCAAAAGAGGGGCTTTAAAGCCCTCGGTCAACTATGTTGACTGGTTAACATCCACTCCACGATCGGCATCACAGCCCGTGGCACGTGGAACGGTCTGTGTGAACCATTGTATGCCAATACTTAATAACTTTAATGACAATATGGCACGCATCGATCGACATTACTCCCAAAAGCAGCCTCACAGCTCGTGACATATGTCATAGTCCATTTGCCTAGCCTTAGTGAAATATTATATTACATACCTAGGCCACGCATGCTAGCGCCAGACGGTTGACCTCATGAGCCATCATACTTGAAACGGTCCGTGTAGGAGGGTCGTGTGTCAACACTTGGACAATTTTAGGTGCGAAGTCAATTGGGCCATGTGTAACAACTCCACACAGAATGGTTGACAATCCATCACATGTGGTATGACCCGTGTGGGAGCACGTAGAGCTAATCTTTGGCAAATTTTGGCCATTTCGATCTCAAGTCATGCCTCCCACCACACGTACACTAACGAACTCCAACATTACACCTATACCTACCTAGACAAACAAATCCAAAACAAGAAAATGCGTGACATATAACTAAAATATATATCTTTTTTTTCAAGACTATTACAATACATGGGTTACCTCCCATGAAGTGCTTGATTTAACATCGCGGTACGATGCAACTATGTTGACTACTCATACTTTGTCAAGATGTATGACCTCAATCACTGAGGCTTCATATACAACACCCAAATATTGCTTCAACTCTCTACCTATTGATTTTGAATCGATCCCCATTTTCTGCCTCTCGCTCAATTGCACAATTGGGGAACACTTGGGCAATCTTATATGGGCCAGCCCACCTAGACTTGAGCTTACTTGGGAACAGCCTCAATCTGGAGTTATACAATAGTACCTTATTACAAACACTGAAACTTTGTTGAGTAATATGCTTGTCATGTTGGATTTTCATCCTATCTTTGTTTTGTGTTGCACTCTCATAAGCTTGGAGGCAAAACTCATCTAACACATTAAGTTGGTCAAGTCTCAAGTTAACAGCCTCATCCAATTCATGTTTGGCTTATTTAGAGCCTAGAGTGCCTTGTGCTCCAACTCCACAGGTAGATGGCAGGCTTTACCAAACACCAATTATTATGGGGACATACCAACGGGGGTCTTGTAAGTCATCCTGTAAGCCCAAAGTGTATCATTGAGTTCTCGTGCCCAATCAGTTCTGGTCACATTCATAGACTTAGTCAGGATCTCCTTGATCTCTCTGTTTGAAACTTCAACCTGTCCACTTGTTTGCGTGTGATAGCATGTTACCACCTTGTGTTGTCGGACTCCAAACTTCGCTAGCACAGCATGGAAGACCTTGTTATAGAATTGAGAACCCCCATCACTAATGATAGTTCTAGATGCCCCAAATCTGGAGAAGATATTTTGCCTCAGAAACTGGACAACACTCTTGCTTTCATTGTTCGGCAATGCAACTGCCTCCACCCACTAGAAGAGATAGTCCACTACCACTAGGATATACTTCATTCCATAGGAGCTCACAAATGGTCCCATAAAGTTGATGCCCCAGACGTCAAATATTTGTACTTCAAGAATAGGGGTTATGGGCAGCACTTGACGCCTAGAAATATTGCCCTATCGCTGACACTGATCACACCCTAGCACCAAGTCATGGGTGTCTTTGTAAATGGTGGGCCAGTAGTACCCATATTGTAGAATCCTCTTCGTTGTTCTGGCACCATCATGATGGCCCCCCACTGCGAAAGAGCGATATGCCTCCATGATACTCATCATCTTCACTTCTAGAATACACCGCCTGATAACCCCATCAGCACATGTTTGGAACAAGTACTGATCATCCTAGAAGTACTTGAGCACTTCTCTAGTGAGATTTAAGGCCCTCAGGTGTATTATCACTCACTAGAAAGTTAGCAAACCAAGGAATTAGGCCAAAAGAAGCTTCTAATACTTGCTCATTAGGAAAGGAATCATCGATGTTCAACCAATCCTTCGCTCTTGACTCATCCTCCAAGCTAGACAAGTGGTCTGCTATATGATTCTGAAATCCTTTTGGTCTTGGACCTCAAAGTCAAACTCTTACAGCAGGAGGACCCATCTATTGGCAAATTTACACTCCAAAAGGAATAGTTAAGCAGTCGTTGATCAAATATAGAACTCAACTTGTTAAGGTCTATTCCATAGGGAATGCGTGAGAATAAATCTATTAGCACCCTTTTTCAATGTAATATATATTACCAAAATAAAAATACATAAAGTAAATGGGGGGCTGGTTTTTTTGCAAGCTAAATTATTAAAGTAAAGTAACGAAAGAGTACAAAGACTACTGCATTTCAAAAGATTAATGTGTGGCTAGGATTGTGTTTCCCATGACATCTAATATGATAGCCAAATCTACACGGTAAACCTATTTATGATTATGTATACAATTATATAACACCAACTTCACCTTTTGGTCCTTCTTAGATGCATTTCATTCATCACCTTCCGGTCTCAGAATGTATACTTTTTAACCCTTGTTATAGACCCCAGAATACTCTCACCTTCCTGTCCCAAGTACTTAGACCGGGTTATAAACCCTAAATTTCTGTCGTAGAACTCTTTTCCTAATCACTACATCCCTTTCAGGTATATAGCAAATAAAAGCTTACCCTAATACATCGACTCATTAATGAAGAAGTTAAAGTGAAGAATACTACGATATATACGATAACCAATATCAAAATTCACCCCAAATTCATCTATCTTATTGATTTTTCATGGTTCCCACAACCTTAGTTATGGGTTTAGCCTAGCCTATTCAAGAAAGATAGCCCACAATAATATAAAGAATTCATGGTAAAGAACTTACTATTGAAGAATTAATGAATTGACGAATTACAATCTCAAGCAAGATAATTAAAATCCAAGAGTTTAATAAAAATAGATGCAACATAGTGTTTTTCTCATGTTCTCTGTCTCTAGCAGTCGAGGACTCTATAAAAATGGAATAAGAATAATATATATATACAAGGAAAACTTGATCCAACTTAAAATAGGAAAAATAATATTGGCATGGATATGGACCACTACACGGCCCGTGAAGCACTAGACGGACCGTGAGCCAGTCCATGAGTTAACACTTGTCTTCAATTTGTCTTCACACTAGGGATACGGCTCGTGTACAGGTTCATGGTGCATGAAACAGCCCGTGACCCTTGCCTTCATGCATTTCTACGTTGTCCACTTGGCTACTCAGTCTCATGGCCCACGGTCCGTGGTTGGTCACACGGCCCATGACAGGACCCGTCTTTTGCCACTTGTACAATTCTAATAATTTTTTACGGTGTTGCCCTACTTTTATGTCACTTTAACAACATATGACAAGGACTGTGTTAGTTTCCATGGCCCGTGAAGGGTACCATGGGATGTGCCTTAGACTATTTTTCTCCATCTTCTTTCTTCAGCTTCTTGCCAAGCCATGTCATACCAAGTGTGAGGCCATAATGGGCCTCACGGTCCATATAGTGGTACACGAGTTGTGAAGTCACTCGTGTTCCTTTACTTAGTTCTATTTTTGCTTAACTCGCCAAGGCTAAGTCCACAGTGCCCCTCACGATCCGTGTGATGCTATATGGGCCATGCATGCCTCCATATGCCGAAAATTGAGCTCATATTCATTCATTTTCTCATACTTCACCATTGCTCTATGCCTTAATTATTTTCCTGAGAAATAACAAAAATACACATAAACACAACAAATTTGCTTGAGAATATGCAAAAATCCTATATTTAAAGCATTAAAAGAGTCATATTCTATGACTCATCATGGAGTCCCAAAACTATTTCACTAAATTCTTTGAATTTCAAGGATGTTTTCTTATGGGTATTATCTATTACTCCCATTATGCATGATTTGTTTGTATTGAGGATTGCTATCTATTGAATGAAATTGCATGAACTACTTTCAAAGGTTTATTATTATGAGTTATTTTATGATATTCAAGTTAAGAATGTTATGACACCATGAGATACTATGAAGATGATGATTTTGTAAAGTGAATTTCATGTTTCCATATCTAAGTTTTGAAGGATGGTATGAATGAGGATGGTGGGTTTGTTTGAATGTTTCACTCTTAGATTTCATGATTTTGAGCTCTTGCGCATAGACCCAACATGTTTTGACTAAATTTACATGATAAACTTCTTATGTTGATAAATGGTTTATTTCAAGTTAGGCAAGACAAGTGTGTTATGAATGAATATGGGCTTCCAAGTATGTTATGAACTCATGAAAAGTTCTAGGAATGTTAAGCAAGATTATGAGCCCTTCTATGATTTTATGAAGCTATGGTCTTGATGAGCTACTCTATGATGATATTATGATATTACAAGTCTATGCATATTATGACTATGATTATGATTTAAGTATTCTATGGGATGCTCACTTAGCACCGAGAGGACCTCGATAGATCACTATTTTCCCTTAACTATGTTGCCACCATAGGTTTCTGATTAGCTAATATATCCATATAACTCATGTTGTATGATTTACTGAAAAAGGTAGGGTTCCCATAAAGTACATGCGAAATAATGACCAAAAAGGATGCGGTTCTCATAAGGCTCTTATCATATATCAATTGAAAAGGGTGAAGTTCCCATAAGACATTTGTAAAGCACTCTATGAGTTAGTTCCCATAAGGCGGGTATATGGTTTACCTTGGCAAATAGACCACTTCTTGTTTGGTATGGAGGTAATCGGGATTCCATGTAGTAGCTCACATGGTATTAAGTATCAGTTAAGATCTTTTCCCATATATGTCTGCTATGTTATGAGATTTTGACTATTTTCTATCCATGCTTGACTAAAACATTAATCATTCATGTCATATTAAGCTTATATCCATTGCATATGACTATGTATCTCGTCTATTTATGGATTATATTCTCTTGTTGCATTGCATCGCACATACTTAGTACATTCCAAGTACTAACAAATACTTTTTGCCTACATGATCTAACCATGTAGTGATCGGAGCTCCTATTCATCTACCTCCTCATGGCTAGTATGTTTGCTCGGAGACTTGCTATTGGTGAGTCCTTTATTCTGGGATAACAACCATTTTCCTAGCTTGCTTATGTTAACACTTTATTTCTTTCATTATCTACTTTTGAGAGTGAGCTTGGGACATGTCTTAACTCTCGTTTCACTAATGCTTAGAGGTATTGTTGGATAATGAGCTATGTACAATTCAAGTGACACCTATATATATATGGAGATTTTCCTTTAGTCCCTATTCCTTATATGTTGTTGCTTGAAGTTGATGGCAAGTGATGATCTTCCTATGTCCCTACTTCCCTATAACTTGAGTCCCATTATCCCTCCCCTTAGTCTTTGTTATGATTGAATGATGGAAATTATTTTTCCCTTTTCCATGTAGCTTGAGTCCAAATTCTCGAATCCCCTAGTTTGAATTTTTTGATGCTTGTTTTACCTTTTAGCAACAAAGGATATACTTATGTATGCTATCAGACTTATTTGGGATACCTTCGGTTCCCCATTCACCAATGTCGTACCTAGAGCCTAGGCTTGGGTCATGACAAGCTTGGTATTAAAGCACTAGGTTTATAAATACTCCTAAAAATCCTATATTTTGCATCAAGTAGAGTCCTCTTAATAGTTGTGAACCGCACCACAACTATGAATAGGAAGCTATAAGGTGTTTAGGAAATGATTCACTTTTTCATGATTTATATCATGCTTCAGAACATGATTTAAGACTTACCATCTCTAATGGTTGCTTTTTGCGCTTCCAAATTATACCTCCAAGAAGGATTCCATAAAAAGCTCCTACTCTTAAGGGAGATTCGGCCTTACAAGCTTCCCAAGAAAAAGCAAGGGTCACTCATACTGAATACCAAAATATTGTCACCTTGTTGGCATAAGTTGTAGCCAACCAAGTTAACCAAGGGGCCTAAGCGCATCATGCTCCTACTCCAGCCTCAATGGTAAGGTACTTTATTAGAATGAACCCTCCGGAGTTTTATGGCTCTAATATGGGGGAAGATCCTCAAGAATTTATTGATAAGGTGTGCAAGGTTCTTACTAATATGGGGCTAAGCTTGGAGAAGAAGGCGGAACTTGCGGCCTATCAACTCAAAGGCCTTGCACAAATATGATTCACCCAATGGAAGATTGATAGGGTGAATGGTGATCCCATTCCATGGGAGGAATTCAAAGTTTCCTTCCTCAACCGCATATTTTCTATTGAACTAAAGGAGGCAAGATGATGGAATTTATGAAATTCAAGCAAAGATCTATGAGTGTGAGGGAGTATTTCCTTAAATTTAACAAGTTCTCAAAGTATTGGCCTCACTTGGTTGCCGATTCTCCACCAAGGATAAACAAGTTTGTATTGAGGTGTCCAACTTGGTCAATAAAGATTGTCACACTTGCTTATTAAGGAAATGGACTTGTCTTCACTCATGACATATGACAAGAAACTTGAAGGAGAAAATCTTAGAAAGAGAAAGAGTGGGAACTCCAAGAAGGCTTGTTATGAAGGTGGGTATCAAGGTTCTAGGGGTGGTGGAGGTGGTCGCTTCTAACAAGGCCATATTTTTCAAAGCCATGGGTCATCAAATGCTCCCAACCAAAGGTTCAACAATGATAGGGTGCCTAACCATAAAGCTCAAGGCAATAATGGTGGATCAATATTTCCTAAGTATGGAAGGTGTGGAAAAAACCATGGTGGTATATGTTATCGTGATGTGGGTGCTTTCTTCGGGTGTGGAAAAATAATCCACAAGATTATAGATTGTCCAAATTCTTTGAACAAGTGTAAAGATGGTTGTTAATGATGTTCACGCTCCAATAAGAAAGCGGTCGTTGTCAGTAATTAACCTAACCGAAGGTTAGGGTCGAATCCACAGGGAATACGGGGCTTGACTACAAGACTTCACTATTAATCATTTCAAGTATTTATAACTAAAGTCTCTAAATGGGGGGAGGGATGTTTGTGATTCAAAAACAAAGTAAAATAAACATTATACTACGACGCAGGAAAACACTTAATTTTAGGGATAACTTATGAATTGTGTTCCCCATGGTTCATTAACTCGATTACCCTAGATAATATAACTACAATTGGAGATTCACATGCAAAATGGTAACTTAGGTTCTTCCAGCCCTGTTGTGAAGGTGAAGGTCAAATTTCACCATGGCGCTTGGTCGGCTACCTATGGCGTGCTAAGTAACTGTTACCTATTATCCCAGTCAACCTCCACTTGGTCAGGTTTGGTTGATTAGACGGGAACACATCAATTAAATCCAGTCATCTATTTCCCTTTTCCTATTCATCATTACCTTGGTTGGGATCATAATAGTAGGCAGGGTTTGGTGTTGGCCACCACCAAACAATAATTGATATGAAGAAAAATAGATAATACATACAAAACCCCAATCATAAAAATGCAATAAACCTAAGTCATCTCAAGTCAACTACCCATGGTTCCCACAACCCCAGGTTGTGGGTGCTTAGCTACTCATGGCTAAGGATAAACTAACAAAAATGCAAATATAAGACATAGTTGAGAGTTTTACCACAAGCAAAGAAGAATGTAGACACCACAAGTTGCAAACCCAAAATCTTGATAGATTGACAAAGTGTATCAGGATCTTGGCATCTTGGACTCAGCTGGTATGAGTCATTGCTTGGGCTACGACTTATATGCTCCTTTCGTAGTCTAGGCCTTCAGTGTTTTTGGTCCAACATTTTGGCTCTCTGATTCCTGCTACGAGTCCACCCGTACGAGTCGTAGTGAAACTTACAACTCGTAGGATGGCCTCATAGGAGTGACCTCCACTTTGTAGATTTCTAATTTTTGGTCTCTATTTCTTGCTATAACACACCCTCTAACTCGTAGATTGGGCTACGACTCGTAGGTGAGCTCGTTATGTCCTATGATTTAGCGAAATTTGCAACTTTTCTTCAAAATTATGCCAACCTAACTTTTCTGCAAGAACAACACAAAAACACATAAAAATCATAAAAAGTAGCATTAAGAACTCACAAAATCCCTTGTTTTAGGCATCAAATGTGTTGTATTTTGATAGCACATCAGTTATCCTCAAGGACAAGGTGCCCATGGAGGCTAAGGGGCACAAGTTGGTTAATAAGGGGATATGCCATATCACAATTAGTTCTATGCTCTTCAAGGGAGGTAAGGGGTGGATGAGACACTTGATGTTATTACCAGTATGCTAAAGGTTTATGATTATGATGTGTATGCTTTATTGGATCGGGGTGTCACTTTTTCTTTCTTTACTCCATTCACTGTTAATTGGCTTGGTGTGTGTCCTAAATTTCTATTTGAAGAGGTATCTACCCCCATTGGTGAGTCTATTGTTTCTATGAGAATCTATAGGGGTTGTTCCATGTCTATATTGCATAAAGTCTTGCCTTGTGAATTTTTAAAAACTTGACATAGTAGATTTTGATATTATTCTTGGGATAGATTGGTTACATGCATATCATGCTTCATTGATTGTAGAACCCATAAAGTTAGGTTCTGATTTCCTAATGAACCTGCCCTTGAGTGGGAAGGTCATTATTCGATGGTTAAGATTAGGTTCATCTCTTGTCTTAATGCTCAAGAATTAATAGCTAGGGGTTTCATTTATCATCTTATACAGATTAGGGATGTCAAGTCCAAAGTTTCTCCTATTGAGTCAGTTTTGGTGGTCGATGAATTTCTTGATGTCTTTCCCAAAGAACTCCCCGATGTTCCTCCCAAAAGGGAAATAGAATTTGGTATATACCTCTTCCCCGATACACAACCCATTTCCATTCCTCTCTACTATATGGCCCCCATGAAATTGAAGAGCTAAAGAATCAACTGAAAGACTTATTGGAGAAGGATTTTATTAGGCCTAGCAAGTCATCTTGGAGTGCACTAGTATTGTTTGTTTGGAAGAAGGATGGCTCACTTAGAATGTACATCGACTACCGGCAACTCAGTAAGGTCACCATAAAGAGTAAGTATCCTCTACCAAGGATAGATGACCTATTTGAATAATTGCAAGGGGCTAGTCATTTTTTTATGATTAATCTTTGGTCCGAATGTCAGCAAATGATGGTGAGGGAATGTGATATTCCTAAGATAGCTTTTCAGACTAGGTATGGGCATTTTGAATTTATGGTAATGTTATTTGGCCTAACTAATGCACCGATGATATTTATGAATCTCATGAGTAGGGTATTTAAACCCTAACTTGATATGTTTTTTGTGGTATTCATTGATGGAATCTTGATTTATTTCTGCAGTGAGGAAGAGCATGTGAAATATTTAGGGACAGTGTTTCACATCTTGAGGGAAGAAAAGTTATTTTCCAATTTGATAAATGTGAGTTTTGGTTGAAAGAGGTTACATTTCTAGGGCATATGGTGTCGGGTGAAGGTGTTAAAGTGGATCCTAAAAAGACGAAAGTGGTGAGGAATGGGCCTAAGCCCTTGACTCCAACAAAAGTTGGAGTTCCTTGGGCTTGGCGGGGTACTATCGAAGATTTGTTAAGGGTTTCTTCAATTGCATTCCCTTTGACAATGTTGACAAAAAAGAAGGCAAAATTTATTTGGGTCAACAAATATGAAAAGAGCTTCTAAACTTTAAAGGAAAAGCTTATATCTACTCATATTTCTAATCCATTTGATGTCTGCCACCCTTCCCCTCTTCCTTCATCTATTAGTTTAGCTACAACAACCGCAAATGCAGGAAGCAGTTCCTCTATGGAAAATTGGAAACATCGAAGTAGGTTGTGGCTTATAAATAGGAAGATAATTTTTGCCTTAGTAGACGAGTTTGTTGTATATTGTGATTCTTCAAGAATTTGCTTAGGGGTATGTATTGATACAAAGTGTCGATGTCATTGCATATGCCTCTAGGCAACTAAGTGAATGACCATAAGTATCCTTCTCATAACCTTGAGCTAGCGACCATGGTATTTGCTTTGGAAATATTGCATCATTATTTATATGGAGTTCATGTAGATGTTTTTACCGATTACAAGAGTCTTCAATATGTGTTCACCCAAAGAGATCTCAATTTGAGTCAAATAAAGTGGCTAGAACTCCTTAAGGATTATGATATTGGTGTGAATTTTCTCGGGCAAGGCTAATATTATAGCTGATACTCTAAGTGGAGTATCCATGGAGGGTATGACTCACATTGATGGTGGTAAGAAGGAATTGGCAAAGGAAGTCCATTGGTTGGCTAGATTGGGGGGTATAGTGGTTGTAGATGGTTCCAAGTCTTCTTTGATTAAAGAGGTCAAATCCAAACAAGGCCTCGACCCTGCTTTGTTGGAATTGAAGTCATTAGTAAAAGAGGGCAAGGTAGAGGTTTTCTCCTAAAGGGAAGATGGTGGTCTTAGGCATCAAGGCAGGTTGTGTGTGCCAAATATTGATGGGGTGAGGAACTCAATTTTAAAAAAGGCACATAATTCATCTTATTCTATTCATCCTAGTTCTACAAATATGTATAGGGATTTGAGGGAAGTATATTGGTGGGGTGACATGTAAAGAGGCATTGCAAAGTTTGTAGCCGGATGTCACAGTTTCCAACAAGTTAAAGTCGAACATCAAAAGTCATGAGGTCTAGCCCAAGACATAGAGATTTCTAGTTGAAAATAGGAAGAGATCAACATGAATTTTGTGATTAGTTTGCCTAGGACTAAAAAGTATTTTGATTCTCTTTGGGTTATTGTGGATAGGATGAAAATATTAGCTCATTTCCTACCAATTAAAATGACTTATAGTGCCTAACATTATGGTACATTGTACATCCATGAGTTGCTTAGATTACAAGGGGTTCCCCTTATCAATCATTTTGGATTATGATACTCTATTTACTTCACAATTTTGGAGATTTTCACAAAGAGACCTTAGTACTAGGGTCAAGCTTAGCACGATCGTTCACCCACAAACGGATGGTCAAGCTGAAAGAACCATTCAAACTCTTAAGGATATGCTTAGCGCTTGTGTTTTGGAATTTAAAGGTAGTTGGGATGAGCATCCTTCACTCATTGAATTTGCATACAACAATAGTTAACACTCTAATATCAGAATGGCCTCTTTTGAAGCTATATATGTTAGGCGATGTAGGTCACCGATTAGATTGTTTGAGGTTGGTAAAATGGCCCTAATTGGACTAGATTTGGTTATGGATGTCATGGAAATAGTGAGATTCATAAGAGAAAGATTGAGATTGGCTCAAAGTAGACAAAAGTCCTAAGTATTTTATCATGAGATCAATTAAGTGTATGCTCTTTACTCTCCACATGCATTATGTTAAGGTCCATGCCTAAGTAATGTTTTAAATGATCATGTCCCTAAGTATTTTATCATGAGATCAATTAAGTGTATGGTCTTCACTCTCCATATGCATTATGTTAAGGTCCATGCCTAAGTAATGTTTTAAATGATCATGTCATTCACTAGTTTATGAGTTGCACTTCATTGTATTGCATACCCACATACTAGTACATTCAAAATACTAACGCATACTCTATGCCTACATGATTTCACCATGTAGGGACCAACACTCCTCGACATCTTCCACGTGGCTAGCTTTGGACCATAGAAGATCTTGCTTGTGGTGAGTCCTTTAATTCAAGGGCAATATCTATCTTTTATTTAGTTTGTTTATATCAAGACATTGATACTCATATTACTTTACTTTTGAGGGTGAGTCTGGGACATGTCTTGGCCCCGTCCCATCTATTACTTAGAGGTACTGTTGGATAACCATACTATATACGTATTATGTGATACTTATGCTTCTATAAAGACTTATTCCTTAGTCTCTATCCTTTGTATGTGATGCTTGCGATGTTATTAATGAGATGGTAAAATTATCCAAGTCCTTACTCCCTAAAAAGTGTGTCCCTTGTCCTCTTTACCTAAGTATCAATTGATGAGATTGAATGATGGAAGTTCCTTACCACTTTTTCTGATAGATTGCATCCTAAGTCCCCAATCCCCCTTAGTATTATTATTGATGCTTGAACCAAGCTTCGTAACCAAAGATGTGCTTATGTATGCTATGGGGCTTATTTAGGGCATCTTTGAGTTCCCTATTCGCCATGTCTTACCTAGGCCTTAGGCTTGATCATGACACTCTACCCATTTCATTTTGATCAAAGTGAAGTATTCGATAGAGAAGTTGGCTCATCTCTATATTAGTCAGATTATTAGACTTTATGGTGTGCCTATTTTTATTGTTTCTGACCAAGGATTATGGTTTACTTCTCACTTTTAGAAGTATTTATAGCATGAAGAGGTACTTGGCTGGATATGAGTATAGCATTTCACCCTCAGAAAGGAGATCAGTCCGAGAGGACCATCCAAGTGTTAAAAAATATGCTTCATGTATGTGTAATTTATTCGATGCCTAATGGGATCAATATTTGTCTTTAGTTGAGTTTGCATATAACAACAGTTATCATTCCAGCATTTAGATAACTTCTTTTGAGGACTTGTATAGCCGAAGATGTTGATCATCAATCGATTGGTTTGATTCTGTAGCAGTGGATAGTCTAGATACTAATTTGTTTAGAGATGCCATGGAGTAGGTTCGGTTGAGTCAGAGTTAATTGCTAACAGCCCAGAGCCATCAGAAGAGTCATGTTTATAGAAGGGTTCAACCCTTAGAGTTTATGGAAAATGATCGTGTATGGTTGAGGATTTTGCCTATGAAGGGTGTCATGAGATTTGGAGAGAAAGGAAAGGTCAACCCTAGGTTTTGTTGGTCCTTTTAAGATCTTGAGTTGAGTGGGAGAGTGACCTATAGACTTGTCTTACTGCCTAGTCTATCTTCTGTGCATCTAATGTTTCATGTTTCAATGTTATGTTATTACATTCCAAATAAGTCTCATATGATCTCCCTTGATACAGTGGAGTTAATTTCAGATTTGATCCATGAAGAGGACCTGATGTCCATACTAGACACATAAGTTTGGAAGCTGAGGTCCAAAGAGATAGCATTAGTGATGGTTCAGTGGCGACATCAACCTATGGAAGAAGTGACTTGGGAGATTGAGTCTGACATATGGGATTATTGTCCTCATCTCTTTGAGACTTTAGGTATTTCTTTTGCTCTATTTTCAAGGACGAATATGGTTTTTAACAGTGGATTATGTAATGACCTTGAAAGTTATTTTAGTATTTTTTAATTAAAATTATCGATTTACCCCATCATAGTTGTCCTAAGTCCTATTTGATTGGTTGGAAAAGTTGGTTTTTGCAAATTTTGTGAAAAGTGAGTTTTTGCTAAAGAGTTGAGTTTTGAAGGCTTAAGTTGAGCTTCAAAGACGTTTGGAGTTTGGAGTCTTGAAATAAAATTTTGTCAATTTCATCAATTTTGAAATGTGAAAATTAGTGTAAGAGAATTGTCAAAATTAGATTTGGAGTTGATATGAGGATTTAAGTTTGAAGTTGGAAACTGAGTTGAAATTTGACTTAGGATTGACTTTGGTCAACATTTTGAGTTAGGGTGCTTGGATTGAATTTTTTATGGTTCCATTAATTTTTGGGTGTTTCATTAGTGTTTTAGTATTTTTGAGTGCCTTAAGTTAGTTTAGTTGTGACTTATCAAGTTCTAGACCAAAGAGACCTTGGATTCAATTTCCAATGATTTCATTGAGTCTGCAATGTCGAATTTAGTAGGGTAGCACATATGATTTGTGTATATGGAATTTTGAAAAAATTCGGAGGATACATTCCGCATTTTATACTTTAAGAAAATTGCTAATATCTGGTGTACCCTCCCTGTTCATCTCGTCCGTAGGACTTTTTTGCATTCATAGAGGGTCACCTTGATGACCTTAGCATTCGCAGGAAACAGGTAGCGTCCACGGAGTACATAATAGTTGGATTTCATATTTGAAGGGTCTAGTCGTGGCATAATGAATGTGACACTCGAAGGCACCCTATCCAAGCCTTTTGTTCATATCATAAGCATACATAAGGTAAAATAAACAATCATAACAAAGTAAGCAAGCGGAATAATAGTCTTAAAAGAATAAAGTCATAGTTTCTCTTTAAGGGGAATTACAACATCATAAGTACAAAGCATGCCTCTACATCATAGATCTTAGCGAGGTCTAAAATATGCTACCAGTCTACCCTCAAGATAGAATATAACATGAATCATAAATCTCTCAACATAACCAAAAATATAGCATGACTAAGGCTTGTCCCCAAAGCATGGGAACTCACCAATAATCTTCGATGTAAGGTCCAACTCTAGCCACAAAATGGATGAACAGTCTCCACGTCGTCCGTCCCTACATAGTTAGATCATATTGGCAAAGAGTATGCATTAGTACATAGAATGTACTACTTATGTAGACATGTCATGCATCAAGGAACATCATAACATAATAACAATATGAATAATCATAGCAATAGAATCAAGACAAGATATGCATAAGCAATGCATGTTTAACACCATGAATAAAAGTATCATAAAACCTTTCATAGCCTAGCATACATACATAGTCATAAGACAATAACTGACACTAAGACCATGCAGCCTATTACATGGTATCTCTCTACATCGACCAAAAGAGAAGTCTACTTTACCAAGGTAGACTCGGCCCTATTCTTTAGGATCTACCCTAGCACGATGAGTGTCACATACATACATAAAGGCCCACTTGTTTAGGCTTAACCCTGGCATAATGAGTGTCACATCATAATGTTATTCATTAGCTAGCCTTATAGGGACATAATCATAAATCTATGGTAGCACATAGCTATGAGACTTGAGCATTTATATAAGTATCCTTGGGTATAGTCCCCCTTGCTCAAGCTCATTTGGTGCTAAGTCAAACCCCACGGACTATGTAACATGCAATATCATAGACATCATCGTACTTCATACTTTATCAAAATCATGTTTTTATAATTTGTAAAATAGGTATCATAACCTCATGACAACATGTCATACCATAGAAATAGTTCATATACATAACTTTACATATAATGTGGATATACTCCTTATCATATCATCATTTAATAAATACTAGGGGTCATATGTCACCCTCATCATCATCATCAAAACATACTTTCATACCTAGAATCATATTCATGAAATCATAGCTTTACATAGGAAACTAAGGCTATATGTAAGTTCAAGAGTAATTGAAGTTAAAATCATGCAGTTGGATAGAAATCATATAAGATTCATATAGTTGAAATCAATTCGGATCATTAGTAAAGGAATCCATATCCAATCAACAAGCCCTAATCATCGTATACTTGAAATCACTTGAATTCAATTGAAAATTATAGAGTTTATGTAATTCATCACAATTCATACATAATTAAGTAAAATAATCATGTAATAATCACAATCCACGCATTTGGAATAGAATCATAAAAATCCATAAGAAATCATCATTTAACTTAGAGAAAAAGGAAAGTTTGAATTGGGCTCCATGGATGAAGCTAGTCAATGAATGAAGCCCTACATACCTCAAGTGAGAAACCTTAGAAATTGAGATAGAAATACCTTGAAAAGCTTGAACCCATAGCTTCAATAAAGTCTATGCTAGAAAGAGAAAATTTTGAAAATTTAGCGAGTGACTTGAGAATGAATGAGTTAGAATAAGTTTAGGGATATGTTATATTGAATCTGAGGTGGTTAGGTCGGTTAATAGGATTAAAACGATGTAGTTTAGAAGTCAATTAGATCGGAAATAATCAAAAAGTCCTTCATTTAAATTTTATCAGACCCCATCTACGAACCTTATTTATGGTTCATAGATTGATGTACGACTCATGCATTAGAGTTTTGTCCAGTTGAAATTGATTCCTAAAAATAGTCACTGAATCTCACTTTATGAGACAAGTTACAACTTATACTTCCTATTATGGGTTGTACTTGGGCTTTGTACATTGTATGGTACTAAAACTTAGGCTATTGAAAATTGCACCTTCAAACTACGAAAACATAGTACGGTCCATAATTTAATTTTTGAACCATAATCCCTAGTTGTAGAAACCTTCTAGACTTAGAAAATATTTCATTCTTTAGGATCCCATTCATGATCACATCTACGGTCTATACATAAAGTACGACTCGCAGAGTCTTTTGTACAATAGCTTTCCAATGTTGCATAAAATTTCATCAACTCTTAGACCTCAACTACAAAACCTGCCTATGTCCAGTGGTTCAACCCACAAGTCATCGATGGGTTCTTAATGTCAGTTCTGTCTAAGTTTTCTATAACTTTTCCATTTTGAAACTTTTCTATGTATGCGTGTTATAGCGGCACTGACCTGCATTTGTGGAGGGTTGATTTATTTGACCTCTGCATTTTCAAAGGTAGTGACCACGTTCCCGGAGTACAAAATATGCATAAATAGTGTTAAATTTTAAACGATGAGTTTAGCCATTTTCTTTATTTTTGGACTTTGGGAGCTCGAGTTAAGTAATTTTTGAAATGACCCCAAAAAGTGCCCGAAAATGTGCCTCAAAAATGCCCATAATCATAATTTTCATATATCTCAAAATTCATGCGTGATATCAAAAATCTAACTTCGTATTCTGAATCAGGCAGAAAAATTGAGTGGAAAATGGGTCTAACCCTAATTTTAGAGCAACCGAAGTAAAATTTTGTTTTCATAAAAATTTCACTTCCAGAGGTTGTTCGTGTTGGCTTCGCGATGCAGATCCATTATGGAGCAGTGTATTTTGTTGCCAGTTTTTCAGTTTTGGCCTAAGGCAAAAATTTCAATTTCCAGAAGCAGTGTACATTGGCTCCACGGTGCGGAATTGTCTTGGAGCAGTGTATTTTGTTGCCAGTTTTCTTATTTTGGCCTAAGGCTTTGGGGTCTTGGGCCTAAGCCTTCCTATGCGTAAAAACACCTATACTTAGTAATTTTTCAACCTTATATCATACAAGACATTCCCCAAAATTCTATCTAACACTTAGACAAATATTTCACCCAAATTCTAGTGTCCCAATCTCATTCCAGATCTAAGAATTTCATTCAAGATTCAAGCTCTCATTAAAATCTTCATCAAAGGACTCTCCAAAGTTGAGGTATACGGGCTTCAACCATTGCCTTCTTTCATTTATAGTGCCCAACCTTCCTTTTTTATGAAAATTAAATATTTCAAGTTGATTTATCTATTGTTACTTCTTATGATGAATTTTACTAAAGACTATGTTGGGGTTTTATAAAATATTGTTCAACTATGAATATTATGGGTTTTGAATCTTAGATCTATCATGAGATTTGATGAAGGTTTTCAATGTATATTGCATGATGGTGTTACCAAGTGTTGGTGGGTGATTTTACATTGATTTTTCTCAGTTAATTTCACTCTTGGATTACATTATTTTATACTAGCATTACACATCCGCCAAGTGTTTGATAAAATGTCTGGTTAATATTTCTTGAGTTGTTAAAGGTCTATTGCATAATTTATGATTTAAGTGACTTTATAATGAGAAAAGTAATGTATTTATATGTTGACTTCTTGAAAAGTATCTATAGTGTGGCAAGTTGACCATACCATAGATGAAGGGTATGTACCTCATCCACCTTCTCAGGTGGTGGCAATCCCATACTACCATAGATGAGGAGTATGTACCTCATCCATCTTGCCAAGTGGTGGCAATTCCATACTACCATAGATGAGGAGTATGTACCTCATCCACCTAGTCGGGTGGTGGCAATCCCGTACTACCAAAGATGAGAGATATATACCTCATCCACCTTTCAAGCGGGTGGCATGCCTTAGATTCAAAGTACTAAGTTGCTTGGTCTATGATGATGGTCTTTTCTTACATATGTAATATGTTCTATATAAGCATGTTTTACTTCAAGAATTGATCATGCATGCCATGTTGCTAATATACTATCTCTTGCTTATGTATATGTATTTTGATTATGTTGCCTATCTCTTATTGCATTGCATCCTACATACTTAGTACATTTAAATATACTAACGCATACTTTATGTCTACATGATGTTACCATGTAGGAACTAGAGCTCTACTTGATCATTTTCCTCCTCCACGTGGCTAGCACTATCTTTGAAGTAAGCTTGGTGAATCCTCAATTCCGAGGATGATATTTTTTGATCTTATGTTATACAAAGACTCTCTTTCTTTTATTCTATGATTTTGACTATGAGGGTGAGCCCAAAAATTTATCTTGGCCCTGCTCAATTCTAAGTTTAGAGGTGTTTCTTGACATGTTATGTACTGATGGTTTGAGTTTGACTCTCTTGACTCTTGTATGTTTTTAAGCTATGAAAGACTAGCTTAGCCCTTTATCCTTATTTCATGCTCTCTTGTTGATGTTTACTTTCTTTCGCAACTAAAGATGTGCAATGATAAGCTAAGAGGCTTGGTTAGGGTCCCTTCGGGTTCCCCATTCACCGTGTCACGTCTAGGCCCTAGGTCTGGGTCATGAAAAATATGGTATCAAAGCACTAGGTTGTTCATGGTCCTCAGAGTCCAACACACCGTGTCAATTAGAGTCCTATTCATGTTTGTGAAGCATGCCACAACTATGAATGGGAGGCTATGAGGCGTTTTAGGAAATGTTTCACTTCTTCATGATCTATATCATGTGATAGAATTAAGTCCTCTAAGGTTTATATCTTATTCATAATGAATATGTTTCAGAATATGTCTCAAGTTATTCAAGATGGTGATATGTCAAATGTGGAAGTTCATAATGCTCTATGATTGTTAGCCAAGGTTGTGATCGCTAAACTCAATCAACAAGTGAGTGCCCCCGAGACTTCAAGTGGTAAGAGAGAAGAGAGAAGGGCTAAGAGGACTCGACATGGTGATTGTGTCCAAGGTGTTGATAATAGAATGACTCATCCTAGGTGGCCAAAATATGGGAGAGGACATGGTGGCACATATTAGAGGACATGGGTGTATGTTTTGAGTGTGGCGACAATGGGCATAAGATGAGGGATAGCCTAGTGGCCTCAAAGGAAGGAAGAAGAAGACGAAGGGTTCAATTTGGAGATGGCAATGATGGGAGAACTAAACCTAAGTATTAAAGGTATGGGAAAGGTCATGGTGGCCCATGTTTGAAGAAGTCTAATGCTTGATTTAGTTGTGGTGAATTTGTTCACAAAGTTAGTGATTGTTCTCATGCTTAACCCAGCAGTAAAGATAATGGTCCACAAGGCAAAGGTGCTGATGTTCAGGCTTCCCGTCCGAGTCACAAGTGTGGAGGTG
>DF359696.1:56304-76080 GCA_000787875.1 Solanum virginianum
CATGGATATGAGCAGTAAAGATAATGGTCCACAAGGCAAAGGTGCTGATGTTCAGGCTTCCCGTCCGAGTCACAAGTGTGGAGGGTACTATCGAAGAGATTGTGTGGCCGGTTCGAGTTCATGTTTCGAGTGTGGTGCAAAGGATCATGGGTCGAGACATTGTCCATGGGTTGCTAAGGATTATGGAGATGATCGTCAGCACTTCCAATCATACCCTCTGTGGGATCACTAGACTTTGCATGGTGCCTTACAAGTATGTTAGAGGTTTTTGATATTGATGTATATGCTTTGATTTACCCAGGTACCACTCTTTCTATTGTTACCCCTTTTGTTGCCAAAAGATTCATGTTGAACCTAAATTTTTTTGTGAGCCTTATGAAGTGTCTACTCCCGTTGATGCATCTATTATTGCTAGAAAGGTCTATAGAAATTGTCCCATTTTCATTTCATAGAAAATATTGCCTTGTTATTTTGTTGTGTTCGATATAGTGGATTTTGATGTCATTCATGGGATGGATTGGTTGCATGTATATTATGCCTCTGTTGATTATAGAATCCGTGAAGTCAAATTTCAATTCCCTAATAAACCAGTCCTTGAGTGGGTGAGTCATGATGTGATGGTCAAGGGTAGATTCATTTCTTGCATTAAAGCTGAAAAGTTGATTTCCAGGAGGTGTCTCTATCATTTTGTGAGGGTTAGGGATATTGAGTCCAAGGTCCTTCCTATAGAGTTGGTTCTGGTGGTTAATGTGTTTCTTGATGTCTTCCCTAATGATCTTTTTGGTGTTCCTCCCAAAAAGGAAATAGACTTTGGTATAGACCTCCTTCTGACTACTCAAACCATTTCTATCCCCCTTACCATATGGCACCGGCGGAGTTAAAGGAGTTGAAGGAGCAATTGAGGGATTTGTTGGAGAAAGGTTTTATTAGGCCTAGCCAATCACTTTTTGGGTGCATCGGTGCTATTTATGAAGAAGGAAGATGGGCCCCTTAGAATGTGCATTGACTATTGACAACTTAATAGGGTCACCATAAAGAATAAGTACCCTTTACCCAGGGATTAATGATCTATTTGACCAACTTCAAGGGGCTAGTCACTTCTCAAAGATTGATCTTCGGTCCGAGTATCATAAAGTGAAAGTGAGGGTGTGTGACATTCCCAAGACAGCCTCCCAGAGTATGTATGGGCACTAGAGCTCTACTTGATCATTTTCCTCCTCCACGTGGCTAGCACTATCTTTGAAGTAAGCTTGGTGAATCCTAGGTATGGGCATTATGAGTTTGTGGTTATGTCTTTTGGGTTGACCAATGCACCGGCTATCTTTATGGACCTTATCAATAGTGTCTTTAAACCCTACCTTGATTTGTTTGTGGTGGTCTTCATTAATGATATTTTGATCTATTCCCATAGTGAAGGATAAACTTGTCTCCACTCCTATCTTGTCAGTACTGGAAGGGTTTGTTATGTATTATGATACCTCAAAAATTGGTTTGGGTTGTGTTTTGATGCAAAACGGTAAGGTGATAGCCTATGCCTCTAGACAACTTAAGGTGCATGAAAAGAATTACCCTACCCATGATCTTGAGTTGGCCACTGTGGTATTTTCTTTGAAAATTTGGCGTCATTACTTGTATGGGGTACCTGTTGATGTGTTCACCAATCATAAGAGTTTTCAATATGTATTCACTCAAAAAGACCTTAACTTGAGACAAATAAAGTGGTTAGAGCTTCTTAAGGACTATGATATGAGTATGCATTATCACCCCGGTAAGGCTAATATTATGGTTGTTGCTTTGGGTAGGGTATCTATGGGTAGCCTAGCACATGTCGATAATGGTGGCAAGGAGGTGGCTAAAGAGGTTCATCGGTTGTCTAGATTAGGAGTTAGGTTGGAAGAGGTTAATAATGGTGGTATTGTGATTGTTGATGGCTCTAAATTTTCATTGATTGAGGAGGTGAAGGCACAGCAAGATCTTGACCCCGCCTTGTTAGAATTGAAGGCCTTGGTGAGAGATGGTAAGGTGGAGATTATCTCCCAAGAGGGAGAAAATTTTCATTGAATGAGGAGGTGAAGGCACAGCAAGATCTTGACCCCGCCTTGTTAGAATTGAAGGCCTTGGTGAGAGATGGTAAGGTGGAGATTATCTCCCAAGAGGGAGATAGTGCCTTTATCTACCAAGGTAGATTGTGTGTGCCTTGTGTTGATGACTTGAGAGAGAAGATTCTTGATGAGGCTCATAACCCTTCCTATTCTATTCACTCTGATTTTACAAAAATGTATAGAGACTTAAGGGAAGTGTATCGATGAGGTGGTATGAAGAGAGATATTGCTAAGTTGTATCCAATTGTCATAATTGCCAACAAGTAAAAGTCGAACATTAAATGTCGGGTGGCCTAGCCCAAGATATAGAGGTTCCTACTTGGAAGTGGGAGGAAATTAACATGGATTTTGTGGTTGGGTTGCCTAAAACTAGAAAGCAACTCAATTCTATTTGGGTGTGGTTTGTTTTAGTAAAAAGGGATAAATTGAGACCAAAATTTGTAAGTCCTTATAAAGTGTTAAGGAGGATGGGTAAGGTAGCCTATGAGTTGGAGTTGCCAACGACATAGATATGGTTCATCCAGTCTTCCATGTCTCTATAATAAGGAAGTGTGTTGGTGACCCAAGCACTTTTATACCTCTAGGTTTTGTGGGCGTTGTGGAGGATGAGTTGACTTATGAGAAGGTCTGGTGAACAAAATGGGTAGATATGAGTAAAGGTAGATTAGTAAAGGTGTAGTGGTCATCAAGGTCCTTTGGGAGAATCATCAAGTTGAAAGTGCCACCTCTCCCTATCTCTTTCATTCTATTCAAGCTTAAAGTACTAATCTAAGTCCCCTATGTGATTTCAAGTCTTGTGTATCAGTCCTTATGTCATTTTCATGCTATGTTGACAAGTTCATAGTGATTTTGACACTTATGTTGAGATTTTTGAAATGATGATTAAGTGCATAGTTGCATCCTTGTGTGGGCTGAAATTATCTTGATTATTTCTCTTGTATATGTTTCTTTGATATTCGGGGACGAATGTTCCCAAGGGGGATATATTGAAACGACCCCAAAAAGTATCCAAAAATGTGCCTCAAAAATGTCCATAATCGTAATTCTCATATATCTCAAAATCCATGTGTGATATTAAAAATCTGACTTCATATTTTTAATCAGGGGGCAAAATTATGTGGGGAATGGGTCTAACCCCAATTTTAGAGCAACCGTAGCAAAACTTTATTTTCACAAAAATTTCACTTCCAGAGGCTGTTCGTGTTGGCTCCGTGATGCGGACCCATCGCGCAACAGTGTATTTTGTTGCTAGTTTTTTTGTTTCAGCCTAAGGCTTTGGGGTCTTGGGCCTAAGCCTTCCTATGCATAAAAACACCTATACTTAGTCATTTTTCAACCTTATATCATACAAGACATTCCCGAAAATCCTCTCTAATACTTAGACAAATATTTCACCCAAATTCTAGTGTCCTAATCTCATTCTGGATCTAAGGATTTCATTTAATCTTCAAGCTCTCATTCCAATCTTCATCAAGGGAATCTCCAAAGTTGAGGTATGTGGGTTTCAACCATTGGCTCCTTTCATCCATGGTGTCCAACTTCCTTTTTTATGCAAATTAAATATTTTCAAGTTGATTTATCTATGGGTACTTCTTATGATGAATTTAGCTATAAACTATGTTGGGCTTTTATGAAATGTTGTTCACCTATGCATATTTTAGGCTTTGAATCTTAGATCTATCATGAGATTTGATGATGGGGTTTCAATGTATATTGCATGATATTGTTACCAAGTGTTGGTGGGTGATTTTACATTGATGTTTCTCACATGATTTCACTCTTGGATTGCATGATTTTATACTAGCATTACACACCTACCAAGTGTTTAATAAAATATCCAGTTAATATTTCCTGAGTTTTTAAAGGTCTATTGCATGATTTATGATTTAAGTGATTTTATAATAAGGAAAATAATGTATTTATTTGTTGATTTCTTGAAAAGTATCTATACTGTTGAAAGTTGACCATACCATAGATGAGGGATATGTACCTCATCCACCTTGTCGGGTGGTGGCAATCTCGCACTACCATATATGAGGGGTATGTAGCTCATCCACCTTGTCATGTTGTAGCAATCCCGTACTACCATAGATGAGGAGTATATATCTCATCCACCTTATTGGGTGGTGGCAATCCCGTACTACTAAAGATGAGGGGTATGTACCTCACCCACCTTCCAAGCGGGTGGCATGCCTTGGATACCAATACTTAGTTGTTTGGTCTATAATGATGGTCTCTTCCTACACATGTAATATGTTCTATATAAAGCATGTTTTACTTCAAGCGTTGATCATACATTCCATGTTGCTAATATACTATCTCTTGCTTATGTATATGCATTTTGATTATGTTTCGTGTCTCTTGCCGCATTGCATCCCACATACTTAGTACAATCAAACATACTAACGCATACTCTGTGTCTATATGATGTTACCATGTAGGAATCGGAGCTCCACTTGATCATTTTTCTCCTCCACGTGGCTAGCACTATCTTTGAAGCAAGTTTGGTGAGTCCTAAACTCCGAGGATGATATCTTTTAATCTTATGTTATGCAAAGACTCTTTTTCTTTTATTGTATGCTTTTGGCTATGAGAGTGAGCTCGAAATGTTGCCTTGGCCCCTGCTCAATTATAAGTTTAGAGGTGTTGTTGGACAAGTTATGTAATGATGGTTTGAGCTTGACTCTCTTGACGCTCTTGACTCTTGTATGTATTTAAGCTATGAAAGATTCTCTTAGCCCCTTATCCTTATTTCATACTCTCTTGTTGATGTTTACTAGCTTCTGCAACCAAGGTTGTGTAATGATATGGTAAGAGGCTTGTCTGGGATCCCTTCGGATTTTTCATTAGCCATGCCACGTCTAGGCCCAAGGTCCGGGTCGTGCCAATTTTCAAATGGTTTTTCACTGAGATTTTGTTGGGTAAGTTATGTTGAGCTAAAATCTTCATTACCCATTGATTATTTCTTATTTTTAATATCAAATTGAGGTTTTTTTATTAAATTTTTGGAGATTTTTGTTGGTGAACTCAAATTTTACGAAAATAATGATTATCGGTTGATTCTTTTTAACTCCATTTCAAATTGGTATTTTCTAATAGATTCCTAATGAATTATGAAACATTTTTATGTAAAAAATTTTGAATTTCAAGCCCATTATTCAGTATTGAATTTTTGGACTATTTTGTCCCTTTTCCTAAAATTTCATGATTTTGACATCAGACTTGAAATTTGATTGTGAAACATTATTTGAATAAGTTGTGATATTTTGGGTACGAATAAAAAGGTAAAAGCTCTCTTGTTGGATTCATTTCTTGACTTTATCGAGACAAGTAGATTTCTAAAGTTTGTTAAGTTTATTTGAACCTTGTATTTTCCTTCTTTGTGTGTGAGGGAGTAGTAGGGGATTCAAAATGGGTGAATTATTCATGAAATGACTTAAATGTGTGATGGGGTGATAAAATGACTTTTATGATAGCACGTGATGTCACGACCCATGTTGTAGTATATAATTGAGGATGTTATTTCGAATATTGTGAAATATTGGTTGATGATATTAATCCCTATCTTGAGTTAATTAATTTTTATATGATCCTCGTAATGAAAGTTATGAGTTGCTAATATGACTCAAGTGTTGACTAATGATAAATGCTAATGGAAGTGATTATTGAGGCATGATATATGCGATATTGATACAAGCGTTTATTGATATTATGATGAAATTGTTGAAAAAATAATAGTGAAACATTGACTCATTGATGAGTAATTTTGAACTATGATGATCAACTGATTATTGAGAACTTGGAAAACGATGTGACGGAATTACCATGTGATTCACTAGATGATGATTTTACTGTTGAAAGAATAATGAAATTGATTGCTTGATTATTGAATATATTAATTATGTGGACTCTTTGCATACTCTCTTGCTTATTTGAAAGTGATTCTTATGTTGATATGAAACATTGATTGAGTTTCACTATTGATAAAAAAAATCAAAGGAAAATGGTTTCATCAAGAAATGATAAAAATGCCAAAGAAAGATGGTTCTGACAAAGTGTAACAAAAAGTCAAAGGAAAATAATTTTGATGAATACATGGTCCATGTAAGCCTCCCATAGGTTCTAGTCTGATTATATCAGTGAATGTGTATTAAAAGACATACATGCATCATGCTTACTTTATATTGCATTGTATCATTTGCAGTTCATGGCATCCTATTTCATTTCACTCGTTGCTTTAATGTGAATATATGTATAAAGTGTGATATGATGGTTCATTTTTTCCTAGTAAATTGTTGAAATCTATCTGTCAATAAACTATATATTTGTACTGTGTATATATATATTGTGTATGCTAGCTTTTTTGAGTATAGATTATAGTTTTGAAGGTTCGATTGGAGTGAAAAGGAGTACTTATCTTCTTTATTATTTACTTGTATTTAGATCTTCTTGCTAGGTATCGTGTAGGTCGGTACTCATCCTTGCTTTTACACTTATGTGTAGGTTGTGAGCCCAGTTCCGATTGATCTTCTTTCTTATTTTAGACCGAGTTTGAAATAGTCCCAAAGGTAGTAGCTTGTTCACTTCAATGGACACTATAGACTTCTGCTATTTACTATTTTTGTTTTATTCGACAATCAAAGACATTGAAACTTATATAAATTTCCTTTCAAATTTATTTTTAGTAGAGACTTGTATATGTGACACCAGTCTTGAGCTAGTTTTAGATCTTGGACATCTTTTCTTTTGTTACTTATCCCTATATATTTAGATTTTACTTTCGATTTATCTTTTGCATTATTTTGTTATATCCTTTTTAGGCTGGCTTATCTCAGTGGATTAAAAATAAGTGTCATCACATCCGATTTTGGGGTTGATACCTCAGCTAGAAGTTCATTTACAGACAAAATTCAAGAGTGGACCAACTCTTTCAGGCTACTATAGGTTATCCATCATCTTGGTCTACTTTCTCCAGACTTAAATAATTATATATATTGACTGTTTAATGTTTTCTTGGGGTTGCATCCCTTATTTTAGACTATTGTCAGAGTTTGGGTACAATGACTTTTAGATTCTAGGAGGTGGGAGGTGGGGAGGATTAAATCACACACTATGTTATATTATTCTATTTGAGTTTATGGAAACTCAACTCTTATTTCATTTTAAGATCGTTATTTCATATTAGTTGCTTATTGGAATTGCAATAATGGCTCTCCCATCGGTGGGTTAGCATGGTGCCAATTATATGGGGTCGGGATTGTGACAAGTAAATGGACAATCTACCAATTCAGTAGATTTATAGAACTCCATAATAATGTGCTAATATTTAATTTTTTATGTTAAAAAGTTGTTATTTTTAATAACAATTCAAGCGATAAGTAGATCTTAGGTCAAAGATTTAAAATATTTTTACTTTATTTAAAATTGATCAAATTATAGAAAAAAGAAGTATTTGATTATATATTTTTCAAGGGAAAAAAGAAAAGAGTTCATTTCAAATTTATAAAGATGAAGCTGGAAAACAAATTTAAAATAATTTTTCTAATTTAATTTCAATGTCGAATTAAAATTAATTTTTTAAAGAAATAAATAATTCTCGTGTGAAATGATTCTCATTAATAACAAGCAATACTTTGTTTTGTTACTAATTTAGCAATAATTTTAGTTCTAAAAAGATAACAATGTGTTTGATTATGTATTATGCAAGGACAAAAGGGGAAATGGTTTATTTGAAATTTATATAGATGAAGTTGGAAAATATTTCCTTTTTGAGATAAACATAATCACTGGAAAGAGAGACAATCTAACTTCTCACTACTTTTCACAATGCAATCTAGTACAAATCTACCACCCATTCTACCGGACCCCCACGATGACCATCGACTGACCATCAGACATTAATACCAATAAGCTAAAGAAAGGGCTGATATTTAAAGGTGCCTTAAGCACTCCAGCCCCTATTCTACCATCCCAGCCTGACTTGACTTGGATATGGACCTGCACATGGAAGACACTATGATGCTTGAGGAGCCCAATTCTAGGATTGCAACAGAGGGTAATGATCTTGCACCTAATGACAAGATTACCCTAACAGACGAGGGAAAGGCCAGGATTCAAAGACCATGGTCCTACTCAGTCATCATCAAACTTTTAGGTAAAAAAATGAGTCATGATTATCTAAAACGCAGGCTCATCGCCCTATGGAAACCAACTGAGGAAATAGTACTCATTGACCTCGGGTTTGACTACTTCATCATTAAATTCCTCAAAGAGGAAAATATGCACACAGAACAAAAGGGACCTTAGTTCATTAATGGGTTCTTCTTATCAACTAAGAAGTGGCACCCAAATTTCGTAGCTTCTGAGGCTGATAAAACCTACTCAGCCATTTGGATCCGCCTACTAGAACTACCCATTGAATACTACAACCAGAAAATCCTAAACAAAATCGGCAAGAGCCTGGGAAGACTAGTCAAAACTGATGTTCACCTCAGCCACACTCAGAGGATGATATACTTAGACAATAAAATATGGCCAGCGGCAAGAGCCTGGGAAGACTAGTCAAAACTGATGTTCACCTCAGCCACACTCAGAGGATGATATCCATGTATTTGCATCAAATTACCACTTGGAATACTGGTTAAACAACATATCTTTATAGGAAAGTTGAAGCAAGGAATCATATATGAAGGTGCAGACATCCTTTGTAGATCTTGTGGTAGAATTGGGCATACCTAGTCTCATTGTGTCCTCGTGACCAACTCAATATTCCAACCCTATGTGCCAAAACCCAAAATACGAGCACCACCGCTATGCGCTAGATTAAGATGCAAGCTTGGAGGAAGGTTGGAAAATAGTAACCTTCAAAAAGAGACCATGCAAGGGAGCTTAGCCCAAAACAAAACAAAACACTTCTCTCAAGCACAAGGATGGTGTCACGACCCAAGCCTAGGGTCTAGACATGACATGGCAAATGGAGAACCCGAAGGGACCCCAAACAAGCCTCTTAACATATCATTACACATCATTGATTGTGAAAGCAATTTAACCAACATAATTAAATTAGAAATAAGGGCAAATGGCTAAAGGGAAACTTTTGATCATAGATATTGTCCCCTGAATGGAGGACTCACCAACTAGCTTGAGAGAAATCATAATAGCCACATGGAGGAAGATGCTCAAGTGGGGCTCCGATTCCTACATGGTGACACCATGTAGGCATAGAATATGCGTTAGTATATTTAAATGTACTAAGTATGTAGGATGCAATGTAACAAGAGATAAGCAGCATAATCAAAATGCATAAGCATAGGCAATGAGTAGCATATAACAATATGACATACATGGAAGATGCTTAAAGTAAATCATGCTTACATAGGACATAATACATGTGCAAGAAGAGACCATCATTATAGAATTCATAGTTTATTGAGTTAACAACCCCTCAATTGGTTGGTAGATCATCTTACTCTACCACCCATGGTGATTGAGGTACCAACCTCTCATAGGTTGGTGGAGCGTCTCACCCTACCACCCGTGGTGTTAGAGGTACCAATCCCTCAACCCGGTTATCAAGGTACAAACCCTTGACATGATTATCAAGGTACAAACCCCTTGACATGGTTATCAAGGTACAAACCCCTTGACATGGTTACCCGAGCTCACAACCCCTCGAGTAGGGCATGGTTAATTCCAAACACAATATAGGAGGCGTGCATTCCTTTTATCATCATAAAGTCATTCAACTCATAATACAAGCATTGGACCTTCAATTCCTCAAGAAATTATAATCGGACATTTTATCAAACACTTGGCGGGTGTATAATGTTGGTGTAAGATCATGCAAAACAAGAGTAAAATCATGCAAGAAAATTCAATGGTAAACCAGCCATCAATACTTGGTAACACCTTCAAGAAATATACATCAAAACCTTTCATCAAATCCCATAATAAATCTTAGATTCATAGCTCAAAACATGCTTAGATAGTCACAAGTTTATGAAATCCCAACATAGTTCTATAGTCAAACTCATAATATGTAATACCCATAAGTAAATCAACTTAGAATCATACAGTTTAGGTGAAAAGAGAGTTAGGCACCAAGGATGAAAGGACCCATTAGACTTATGAGTAATACCCATAAGCAACACAATCTTTAAAATATGCAATTTTAATAAAAGGGATGATTGGGCACCATGGATGAAAGGACCCAATGGTTGAAACCCCCATACCTTAGACCTTGAGTTTCTTTCAATTGAGTTGGGAAAGAATGGAAGCTTGGAAGTGGGTCTTGGAATCCAAAACTTGTTCTTGGGTTTCCTTGAATTTGTATTGGCGTCCTAGTGGAGGCTTTTGGGAGAATTTAAGAGTGTATTTGAGATGAGAGTAATGAGTTTGATCCTTTGGAATATGGTTTAGGTCTTTTGGGGAGGTTAAGACAGCATTGGAAGTCTAAAAAGTTCATTAGAGTAATTAAAATTTATGAAAATATCATTAGTGAACGGATGGAAATATTGGCAAAGTATTGCCTCACTAGAGGCTTGACTGGTCATGTGGCAATCCACAAGTCGTATGGCACTGAGACAAGACTTAGCCTCAAAATTGCAATTGGAACACTTGAGTAGAAGTTAGCATCAACGTCACTTTGACGGGCCACTTCACGGGTCATGTAGTTCTTCATGGTCTGTGTAATGGTCCGTTGCACCATACTTAGACAATAAAATATGGCCAGGCCACTCCATGCCCCAGTCCCATGAGCCGTCTGCCTTTCCACGGCCCGTCAAAGGTGCCTGTGGCACCATATTTGGCCAAAATTCCTCCCATGCCCATCAAGTCTTCCTTAAACACACCTTATGACCATCCACACAGTCAGTGGAAAGCCACACGGCCTATGCTACTAGCCGTGTCACCTTATTTAGGCCAAGAATGGCCCTTTCCAGCCTAGATAACCCAAACAGCCCATCAAAGACCATACTGGCCATCTAAGGGCTCATGTGACTTCACTACACGGGAGGGTCTCACGAAGACGGTCATAACTCCTTCATCTGAACTCAAGGTGAAACTAAGAGCGTTGGAAAGCTAACTCAAAGGGCTTTCATATGACATATTGTTGGCCATCTAGTTCTAGGTGTGCTAAAAGTTATTCTCATTTAAAGTTGACTCTTGCATGAACCAACACCAAAAACTCAACTCGTAGGGAAGTCTTGAACTCGTCTAAGTAACTAGAAGTCTCCCATGACCCTAATACACTCTCCACTAACACAAATGAAGCTTGAAACATGGATACATAAGAGCACGGAGTTACGAGGTTTCACAGAAGGTAATTTCAATGTTAAAATATTTGACGCAAAATTAGGTAAGTTCCTCGAATCTCAAACCTATAAGCATGTGGAAAAGCCAAACTATACAGCCTGTGGCACCCATCACAAGGGCCCACATCCATTAATGTCCTATTTAACTCCCACTAACTGCCACAAGGAAAGCAATAGTTCACCCTACGAGTATTAGGAAAACAAACCCACGTGCGAAGGAAGAGTCAGTACACGCGACCTCTCTTTTGGCACAAGTCCTATAGTAGCCCCTACCCCGTCTACCCAACCCCTAGTTATTACAGTCGGAGAACCTCAACTTGACCTTTTGAATTTCAAAAAGGCTATCCATGTCCCTTAAGATCCTGACATGGAAGTACCTACTGCTAAGTGTATTAACAGCTCAGCTCTGACAGGGCAATCTTCTAGCATAGCACCTATAGGTTTTAATACCTTAAATCAAGTTATCTAGTGCTTTTAACCGCCACTCATAATTTAGTAACTTCCACTCAAATTAAAAATCCCTAGTTCCAAAGTTATATGAGCTTCAGATTCCACCCTTCTCGTATCCCCGCCTCCCATTAATAAATATGGCCAAATTCCCTAGGACCTCTCCACAAAGAAGATTCAGAACTCCACTATACACTCAAGCTCAAACATCCTAGCTGCCAAATATGAACAATAATCCAATCCCCCTCTTCCAAGTGAATAGCCATGATTTAAATGCCACCCTGATCTTCTCCACTATCCCTTATACAAACCCCCAACTTCATGGATAAAGATGAGCCTTCTAGCTAGTCTCTAACCTTCTCAGCCCTTATCGACAATAAGGAAATGATCATTATGATCCAAAATCCATCTTTACTTTCCAAGGTGATATCCAATAGGATGAGAATGGCCATGGAGACATTCAACAATAATACATGGTTGTTGAGTGTTCTACAAACTCCATGAAGATTCTAGACACCATCCCTGCCCTTTTCGATATCCCAACCTGGGAGACTCCTATTCTACACCCCATGTAGACCTTTTACCAGCCGAAGTGACCGCCCAATCAATTCCTCCAACCCCAGGATTCCCAATATCACCAATAGATGATGCATGGGATGAACCTAGATATGCAACCACCACTTCAGATGATCTCACCCATGGGATCAATGAGAAGCTCGAGTGTACTAGTCCCGAGCCCGGGCTACTCCTCGCAGGGGTCACGACCCAAGCCTAGGACCTAGATGTGACACGGCGAATGGAAACCCAAAGGAGCCCCAAACAAGCCTCTTAGCATATCAATCACATATCCTTAGTCACGGAAGCAAAATAAACAACAACAAGAGATATAATAACAAAGGGAAGTGGGGTTAAGGGAAATCTTGATATTCATAAAAGCATAAAAAGTCAAACTCATAGCATAAGCATACCATTATATCCAACGACACCTCTAACATGGAATGGAGCGGGGGACAAGACACTTTTCAGGCTCACCCTCATAATAACAAGTATTCAACATAAAGAAGTCTCAAAATAGCAAGAGTAATGTAAATAGTGTCCTCAGACTTGAGGAATCACCAATGTTTATCTTCGAAGTACCAAACTAGCCACATGGAGGATGCTTAAAAGGAGCTCCGGTCCCTATATGGTAATATCATATAGGCATAAAGTATGTGTTAGTACATTTAAATGTACTAAGTATGCGAGATGCAATGTAACAAGACATAAGCCAATATAACCAAGATGTATAATCATAAACAATGGATATATAACCTCAATATGGCATGCATGATCAATGCTCATAATAAAGCATGCTTGTAAATCATTCATCTTACACAATATATATATATATATATATACACACATAAGAAATGATCCCAAAAAGTAAGTGCCTGAAATTGTAATTTCAATATATCTCAAAATTTGTACGTGATATCAAAAATTCAACTTCATATTCTTGTTCAGGAGGTCAAATTGAGTGAGAAATGGATGTAGTCCCTATTTTAGATTAAACGAATCACAATTTTATTTTCCCAAAAATATGATTTCCATTGAGGTTTCCATGCCCCTGGCACGATGCGCCAAGGGCGCGCCACAGTATAAATTTTTCCCAGTTTTTCAAATTCGATCCAAGACTTTTGAGTATTGGGCCTAAGTGTTCCCATGCATGAAAATGCCTATACATAGCCTTATTTCACCCTCATATCATTCAAGATATTCTCAAACACTTAGAAAATATTTCATCTCCAATTTCAAGTCTCAAAAACCCATACGGATCTTAAGGTTCTCATTCAAGCTCCAAGTTTCCATCTCCAATCTTCTTCAAGGATTCTACAAAGTCAAGGTATATGGGTTTCTTTCATGGGTTCCTTTCACCCATGATACCCAAACTCTCTTTTACATAAAATTGCATGATTTAAAGTTGATTTACTCATGGGTCTTATCCATTATGAATTTCACTGCACACTATGTTGGGATTTCATGAAATTATGGTTGCTTTAGCAAGCTTTGAGCTATGAATCTAAGATCTATTATGAGATTTGATGAAGGGCTTTGACGTATATGGCTTGAGGGTGTTACCAAGGACCTATTGATGGTTTTACATTGAATTTTCTAGCATGATTTCACTCTTGAATTGCATGGTTTTACACTACCACTACACAACCACCAAGTGTTTGATAAAATATTTGGATTATGATTTCTTGAGGATTTGAAGGTCTAATGCATGTCTTATGAATTGAATGACTATATGATGATGAAATAAGCATATGTATATGGTTATCTTCTACAAAGTGTTGGAATGTGGCCATGCCCTACTCGGGGATTGCGCGCCGGGTAACCATGACAAGGGGTTTGTAACTTGATAACCATATCGAGGGGCTTGTACTTTGATAACCATATCGAGGGGTTTTGAAATGACCCCAAAAAGTGCCAAAAAATGTAACTCGGAATGCCCAAAATTTTCAATTCCATATATCTCAAAATTCATACATGATATCAAAAATTCGACTTCATATTCATATTCAAAGGGTCAAAATTAGGGGGAAAATGGTCTAACCCGATTTAAGAGCAAACTATTAGCAATTTCATTTTTTGTAAATTTTCTTATCCAGAATCAATCCACGATAGTGCCGTGACACACAGCTGTCCCGGATATGTGTTAATTTGGCCTCCGTAATAGGTCTGCATTGAGGACAAGACATGGACTTGTGTATTTTGCTACCACTAATTTCTATCTCGGTCCAAGGCTTTTGGGTCTGGGCCTAAGTGTTCCCAAACTTATTTTTATCTACACTTAGCCATATATCATCCTAAATATTCCCTATACTCACCCAAGCATTTAGTCATATTTTCACTCCAAAATTAAAGTCTCAAACCCTCATCGGGAACTAAACATTTCCCAATATTCACTTAAACACAACCATATTTTTCACTCCTTAATTCAAGTCTCAAACCCTCATCTTAAACTAAGGATTTCCTTCAAGGTTCTTCTTCAAGCTTCAAGTCTCCATCACCAATCTTCACCAAGTTCATCTCCAAGCTAAGGTATGTGGGTTTCTTTCAGAGGTTCCTTTCACCCATGATGCCGAAGCCTTCTTTTAGTCAAATTGTATGATTTAAAGTTTATTTACAAATGGGTCTTGCATATTATGAAATTCACTGTACACTATGTTAAAACTATATAAAATTGTGATTGTTTTGCTATGTTTTGAGCTATAAATCTTGGATCTATTATAAGATTTGGTGAGTGTTTTTGATATATATTGGTAGAGGGTGTTGCAAGGCATTGATTGATGGTTTTACAATGGATTTTCTTGTATGATTTCATCTCTATGTTTCATGGTTTTATACTAACATTGCATACCCTCTAAGTGTTTGATAAAATGTCTGGTTATGGCTTCTTGAGGAATTAAAGTTCCAAAGCATGAACCCCCATTTCACACCCTCAAAATGTTTGATAAAATGTCTGGATATGGTTTCTTGAGGAATTAAAGTTCCAAAGCATGAGATATGATATGATTGACTATATGATGATGAAATGAGCTTATGTATATGATAAATTCTATATAAAGTATGGTATTAGACCATGCCCAATCCGGGGGGGACTAAGAACCCAGATAACCTAGATGAGGGTTTGTACTCAATAACCTGGTAAAGGGTTTGTACTTCTCTACCTAGTGATGGGACGGCATCATCACTAACCTAAACAGGGGTTTGTACTGATCAACCTACTGAGGGGTTTGTACCTCACCACCTAGGTGATGGGTGGCATCATCACCAACCGAGTGAGGGGTTTGTACCTCACCACCTAAGTGATGGGACGACATCATCACCAACCTTCCAAGGGGTTTGTACTTTGGAAATCTAGCTTGGTCTCTTCTACACATACGATATCCTATATGAGAAAGAGCTACTTAATCATATTTTACTTATGCATTAATCATACATGCCATACTGTTATATTATGCCTATTGCCTATTGTTATGCATTTTGACTATGATGTTTATCTCTTGTTGCATTGCATCCTACATACTTAGAACACTCAAACATACTAACACATACTCTTGCCTACATGATATCACTATGTAGGGATCGAAGCCCAAGTTGATCATCCTTCTCCTCCACATGGCTAGTTCGATACTACTCAACCTAGTTGGTGAGTCCTCCATTCTGGGGACCTTAGTATATGTTTCTCTTATTATATATTAAAAAACTCTTCTTTATCTTCTATTTTGACTATAAGGGTGAGTCCGGTTGCTTTGTCTTGGCCCCCGCTCTTATCTATGTAGTAGAGGTGTTGTTGGACATGCTATGTATCTTTGATATGAGCCTTGACTCTTTTGCCTCTTGATTATGATGTTATGCAAGCTTTCCCCTTAGTCCCTTGCCCTTGTTCTCTAAACTTTTACATGTTACTTAAGTAATTAATCTCTCTCTCTTAGTCCCAATTCCCCTTGTTTATATTTCTTATGTTGTTTTACATTATTTCCGCGACCAAGGATGTGTAATGATGTGCTATGAGGCTTCTTTGGGGTTCCCCATTCACCGGTCACGTCTAGGCCCTTAGCTTGGGTCGTGATAGGCTTGTACTTTGATAACCATGTTGGGAGGTTTGTACCTCGATCATAAAGGGTGGTAGGGTGCGATGATCTACCAACCATGTCGGGGGTTTTGTACCTTGATAACCATGTCGGAGGGTTTGAACCTCGATCACCAAGGGTAGTAGAGTACGACAATCCACCAATATGATAGTGGTCTCTTCTTGCATATGTATTATGTTCTATATAGCATGACTTACTACATAGCATCTCATATTCACGCCATATTGTTATATGCTACTCATTGTCTACGCTTATGCATTTCGATTATTTCTTATCTCTTGTTGCATTGCATCCCATATACTTAGAACATTCAAATGTAGTAACGCATACTCTATGCCAACCGGAGCCCCACTTGATCATCCTCCTCCACACAGCTAATACGACTTCTCTCAAGCTCTTTGGTGAGTGCTCCATTTCAAGAACGATGTTTATGATCTCATACTATGTTTCAAGATTATCTTCTTTTATGTATATGTTGACTATGAGAGTGAGTTCGGTAGCTTGTCTTGGCCCCCGCTCTTATCTATATAGTAGAGGTGATGTTGGACATGTCATGTGTAATGTTATGAGCTTTGAAGCTCTCTTGACTCTTGATGTTTATGATATGGAAGTTGTCCCTTAGCCCCGTTGTACCTATTTTACTATATTGTTGTTGTATTTAATTACTTCCATGACCAAGGATGTGTAATGAGATGTTAGGATGCTTGCTTGGTGTCCCTTCGGGTTTTCCATGTGTTGTGTCACGTCTAGGCCCTAGTATTCCGACGTATAATACATATATATATACCAAGCAGCTACAACTTGGACTCCGAGGCCTGACACCCCCTCGGTTCAGGTCACCGGGCATGACATCCCCTGGCTAAGAGTTGTCTACTTGCAAAGGCAAACCAAACGTGATAACATGAAGTAGACGGATCCACTAGTATAGCAAGGGTAATAATCATAATCCTATGGTGGCATGTAGTTTAGATACTAAAGACTTCATATAAGGTTCCCTTGAGTTGAGCCCCCATCTTAAGCCTCAATTGGTGCTAAGTCAAATCCCATGGAATACTTGAAATAATCATACTTTAATCATAACATGAATAGCTTGTAAGAATATGACTTGAGTAGCTCATAAACATGCTTGACCTCTGGTAGTGAGCGTAACTTGAACATAAAGTAGATCATAATCATACATGAACCCTTGCTTTAACATGAATGGTTCACAAGAGGTAAAATTCTTGAAATAGGGCTCAACTTGATACTTGTAAAATCATAGGTACTTTTCATGAATTTAATACAAGCTTGAAAGCCCTTCACATCATGAAGTCACTTGACTTGTAAATCATGAAATAGATCATCAATAACTTGAGATTTCTTGTCATGTCATTTTATCAAACACTTGGTGGGTTCATGATGCTTGTTAAAAATCATGCAATTCAATAGTAAAATAAGATGAGTAAACTCAATGCAAATCAACCCACCAACAAGTAGTAAAACCCTCATGTAAGGTACCTTGAAATTCATTACAAAAGCTTATCATAATTCATAGTTTCATAGCTCAAAATATACATAGTCTCAATAGACATAATCAACTCATGGAATAAGCTTAAAATAGATAGTTATGTATATTCAATCAATACTTCATAAAACTCAACATAATTTATATTCACAATCCATGATAAGAGATACCCGTAGATAATACAACTTTAAAACATGCAATTTTCATAAAACGGGAAGGTTGGACTCCATGGGTGAAAGGACCCAATGGATGAAACCTACATACCTTAAACCATAAATTCCTTGAGATGAAATTGAAGAAGTCTTAGAGCTTTAAATGAATCCTTGAGTCCCAAAGTTGAGCTTGAATTCATTAGATTTGAATGAGAGAATTTATAAAGTTTTAAAGGGGTTTGAGAGAGAGTTCTGTGAGTTATCGAGTTGAAAAGGGGCTAAGAATGAGTGATTTCACGCTTAAGTGAGCATGGGGATATGACCCCAATGCCCTTAGCATAAATAGAAAAACCAAGAAAAATAATACATTGGTCCACGTCCCTAGCGTGATGCGAACCTATCGCGCCTGGCCAAATACACTGCTCCGCACCCCTTACGCATCGCAGCCAAGGCGCGGATAGCCATCGAAAATTAGTGAAAATTATTTTTTACTATGGGTCCTCTACAATCTGGGTTATACCTTTTACCACTCAAATTTTCCCCCTGATCGAGAATATGAAGTTGGATTTTTGAGATCACACACAAATTTTGAGATATAAGGAAATTACGATTATGGGGCATTCCGAAGCACGTTTTGGGAAGTTTTTATATCTCCTCCTTGGGAACATTCATCCCGAATGTCAAAGAAACATAGGAAAGAGAAGTAATTATGATGATTTCAGCATGACATGAATGCAACAAATGCATTTAAACATCATTTTCAAAAATCTCAACATGAATGTCAAAAATCACCATAGACTTGTTACCATAAAATGAATGCATACTAAATGACATTAGAGCTGAAACTTAAGACTTAAAATCATGTAGGGGACTTAAATTATTACCTTTGGCTTGAGTAGAGTGGAAGAGATATGGGTATCGCTTTTTAATGTCCGCCTCGGCTTCCAATGTAGCACTTTCAACTTGTTGGTTCCTCCAAAGGACCTTGACAAAAGCTACATCTTTGTTTCTCAACCTCTTCACTTGTCTATCCAAAATCTCCACCAAGAGCTTCTCATAGGTAAAATTATCTTCTACAACAGCCACAACCTCTAAGGGCACCATAGCACTTAAGTTACCCACACACTTCCTCAACATGGACATATGGAAGACCAGATGAACTATATTCATCTCCATAGGCAACTCCAACGCATATGCAACCTTACCCACTATCCTCAAAACTCTATAAGGACCTATGAACCTTAGGCTCAATTTTCCTTTCTTGCCAAACCGGACCACACCCTTCATGGGTGAGATTTTTAAGTAAACCCAATCACCAACCTTAAACTCAAGATCTCTTCTCCTCATGTCAGAGTAGGACTTTTGTCTAATTTGGAATGTTTTCAATCTCTCCGTCATCAACCTCACCTTTTCAAGGCTTCCACGACCAAACTCGGACCTAGCAAATCCATCTCCCCCACTTCAAACCACCCAACCAGGGATCTACAACATTTACCAAATAAAGCTTCAAAGGGAGCCATACCAATGCTTGAGTGGTAGTTGTTGTTGTAAGAAAACTCAATAAGTGGAAGATGTTCATCCCAACTACCCTTCAACTCCAAAACACAAGCTCTAAGCATT
>DF359695.1:10812-30806 GCA_000787875.1 Solanum virginianum
ATTATTGGAAAGTTTGGGATGAAAGTGGCATTATTGAAAAGTTTGGGGCCAAAGTGAAATTTTTGAAAGAAGGTTCTTGAAGATTAGGTGGGGTCCACTTTATTGGTGTTGAGTTTTAATTGGGCCAAGTGTGGTACACTTGGCCAAGACTTGTGTTATATATATATATATATATGATATGGTCTCTTATCTTCATTTCATTTTTTTTCCTACACAAAGACTTAGAAAAAAAATAAGATCCAAGTGAAGAACATCATAGAGAACATACGGCCAAGCTTGGAAAAAAATTTGAAATTTCCTTTTCTTCATTCCAAAGCTATTTTAATAGTATAAACCTACTATTTTAGGTCTTCTTAGCAACGTAGAGTAGTGGTTGGAGCAAGAAAATGTTTCTTTCTACGACTTTGGCAATTCGAGCTCACTTAAGGGGTCTAAGAGGTAAGGTGATTTTTAGTCTTGTTTTATGTACTATAAAGGTTCTATGTATGTTGTAGTATGTTGAATTGAAAGAAAATCATGAAGGATAGTATGTTTAAAGTGAGTTGTGGGTCTTGTTTTATGTACTATTAAGGTTCTATGTATGTTGTAGTACGTTGAATTGAAAGAAAATCATGAAGGATAGTATGTTTAAAGTGAGTTGTGTAACTTGAAAGATAAGGAAATGGTTGTTGATGTTGTTGGGTTGTTGTTGTTGTTGTCTTGATTAATTTGAGCCGAGATGGATTCTCGGGGGTGATTTGTTTTAAGGGGAAGTGCTGTCGAAATTTTTATAGAATTAGGGGCAAATTTGGAATCTCAGGCCCAAAAAGGCCTTTAGCTAATCGCTTGGTGTTACTGTGATTTGTTTGTAGATGTTAGGCATCTAGAAGTATAAGTTGGATCGGCTTTGCATTGGGATTAGTTTGGAGAAGGGATTGAGGTATGTAAAGCATTCCATACTTTGGCATGATTTAGTTATATGTAGATGATAATATAAGCCTCAAAGATTCCCTTTCCTCGAAATTCGGGCTTACCATCCTTTGGTATGATTTAGTTACACGTAGATGATGATATAAGCCTCAAAGATCCCCTTTCCTTGAAATTTAGGCTTAAATACGTTTTATGCTCATTCTTTGATATTCTTATAAAAATTAGTCATATTCACGCCTCTTGTGTTTTTAAAGTCCCTAAATGGTAAGAATATGAAAATTTGATAAGATTGAGAGACTTTGTGTTCTAATTGTTTTAAAAATGTAGACGACAAGTCTAAAGTCCCTAAATGGTAAGAATATGAAAATTTGATAAGATTGAGAGACTTTGTGTTCTAATTGTTTTAAAAATGTAGACGCCCGTAATTTTTGACAAAAAGTCTGAATTGCCTTAAAAACTATTTTGAAGCATTTCAGAGTAGTTTGCATGATCTAGATTAAGTATGTTCCTTCTAAGTCAGGCTAATTCGGATTTTCATCGGTCGTGGGACCCATGACTCCTTTCTAGGCCAATCTTGATAACTTTAAAATAATTTGGAATAGATAATATTTTATTCTCGAATATGAATATTGAAAGAATATATAATAATTATTATTTGGATTTTAAATATAATTATTTTACTTATCCTTTGGATTTATGATAATTATTTTATGCCTATGATTATGCCCGACTCCGCTTGTGCCTACTATGATATATATATATATATATGTGTGTGTATGTGTGTGTGTTTACTTTGGTGGTATGTTGTGCTTGGTGATATGTTGTGACTTGGGCGTTGTGCTATGATTTGACGTTGTGCTGTGATATGGCATTGTTATGTGATTGGGCATTGTGTTGTGTTTGACATTGTGTTGTGTTTGGGCGTTGTGCTGTGATTTGGTGTTGTGTTGTGATTGGGCGTTGTGCTGTGTTTGGCGTTATGCTGTGTTTGGGCGTTATGCTATGATTTGGCATTGTGCTGTGATTTGGCATTGTGCTATGATTGGGGTGTTATGTTGTGATTTGGCATTAGGCTGTGATTGGGGCGTTGTTTTGTGATTTGGCGTTGTATTGTGATTGGGGCGTTGTGCTATGATTTGGTGTTGTGTGGTGATTTGGTGTTGTGCTGTGATTTGGCGTTGTGTTCTGTTTAGGTATTATGCTGTGATTTGGCATTGTGCTGTGATTTGACGTTGTGCTGTGATTGGGTGTTGCGCTGTGTTTGGCGTTGTGCTGTGATTGGGCATTGTGCTGTGATTTGGCGTTGTGCTGTGATTGGGGCATTGTACTGTGATTTGGCATTGTCCTGTGATTTTGCATTATGATTTGTGAGTGCAGTGGTCTTTTCTGGCTCACTCACCCTATGTTTGTATTATGTGACGGGGGTTCGGAAAGTTGTATTTTGAAAAATAAATATTTTGTGATTCTGGATGTGCCCCTTATATTTTGGAAAGTAAGTATTTTGATGTTTTGGACATGTCTTTGATTTTCCTACTTTTGTTTTGATTATTACTCTGGGTTATATTCTATGCATTCTGCTTTATATACTCGGTAAATATTCCGTACCGACTCCCTTTTCTTTGGGAGCTGCATTTCATGCCCGCAGGTACCGATATACAGGTTAGTGATCCACCAGCTTAGTATTTCCACCCGCCGTCTGAAGTGCTCCCTTTCCTCCAGAGCCTGTTCTTTGTATACGTATTTTCTGTTATTTTGCATATATGCTTAGTCGAGCGTATGACGGGGTCCCTATAATTCTGTCAGTTTTGTTTAGAGGTCTGTGGATATATACACGTGTGAGTTGTGCCCAGTTTGTATGATTAGCCATGTATTCTGAAAAAAATAATAAAAGACATCTGTTATATTCTAGCTTTGCGTTTGTGTCTGGTTGCCCATCGAGCACTAGTCACGGCCCACGGGGCTGGGTCGTGACAGAAATGGTATCAGAGCGGTTCGTCCTCGGAGTGTCCACAGACCGTGTCTAGAAGAGTCTTGTTTATCGATGTGTCGTGCACCACATCTATAAACAGGAGGCTATAAGACATTTAGGATGTTATTCTATCTTTCTGTTCTTAGATCATGCGGTAGAGTTGTGTTATTAGGGTGACCCCTATCTGACAAATTGTTTTGGTTTCGGTGAAGTCTCTGGGAGAAACCAGTTATTGAGTGGATAGGTAATTCAGTATTTTACTGGACTTTGTTACTGGGCAAGTAAATTTCGAGCGTTGAATGTATTATTGTGGTAACTGAAGAAAAACTCCCTCTAAATTGGTTACGCAACTTATAATGCCAGTTTAACATTCGAGGATGAATGTTCTAAAGGGGGGAGAATATGAAACTCCCCCTAAATTGGTTATGCGACTTGTAAGGCCGGTTTAACATTCGAGGACGAATGTTCTAAAGGGGGGAGGATATTAGAACCCGCATTTCGTGCATTAGAACAATTGCGGAAACTTGGGACCAAAGTGACATTATTGGACAATTTAGGACTAAAGTGGAATTATTGGAAAGTTTGGGACCAAAGTAATATTATTGGAAAGTTTAGGACCAAAGTGGTATTATTGAAAAGTTTGAGGCCAAAGTGGAATTTTTGAAAGAAGGTTATTGAAGATTAGGTGGGGCCCACTTGATTGGTGTTGAGTTTTAATTGGGCCAAGTGTGATACACTTGGCCAAGACTTGTGTTTTATATATTTATATATATATGTATATGATATGTCTCTTATCTTCATTTCATTTTTTTTCCTACACTTAAAGACTTAGAAAAAAATAAGAGCCAAGTAAAGAACATCATAGAGAACATACAGCCAAGCTTGGAAAAAAAATTTGAAATTTCCTTTTCCTCATTCCAAAGCTATTTTAATGGTATAGACCTACTATTTTGGGTCTTCTAAGCAATGTGGAGTAGTGGTTGGAGCAAGAAAACATTTCTTTCTACGACTTTGGCAATTCAAGCTCACTTAAGGGGTCTAAGAGGTAAGGTGATTTTCAGTCTTATTTTATGTACTATTAAGGTTCTATGTATGTTGTAGTATGTTGAATTGAAAGAAAATCATGAAGGATAGTATGTTTAAAGTGAGTTGTGTATGTGAAATTTGGGGGCCGAAATTGGGATTTGTATGTATATAGTGTTATATTGTATTGGAACTATGAAAGTATGTTTAGAAAGCATGAATATGATCCTTGTGGGGTGATGGAAGTATTGGAAATATCTACATATGTATCTTTGAGGGGTTGGCTGAATTGGGTCCTATATATATGGTATAATGTTATGTTGTATTAGAAATACGCATTTGATGTTTAGTTGGTATAATATGATTCTTGGAAGATAAGGAAATGCTTGTTGATGTTGTTGGGTTGTTGTTGTTGTTATGTTGATTAATTTGAGCCGAGATGGATTCTCGAGGGTGATTTGTTTTAAGGGGAAGTGCTGCCAAAATTTTTATAGAATTAGGGGATTTGGAATCTAAGGCCCAAAAAGGCCTTTAGCTATTCGTTTGGCATTACTGTTATTTGTTTGTAGATGTTAGGCATCCAAAAGTATAAGTTAGATCGGCTTTGCATTGGGATTAGTTTGGAGAAGGGATTGGGGTATGTAAAGTATTCCATTCTTTGGCATGATTTAGTTACACGTAGATGATGATATAAGCCTCAAAGATCCCCTTTCCTTGAAATTCGGGCTTAAATACGTTTTATGCTCATTCTTTGATATTCTTATGAAAACTAGTCATATCCATCCCTCTTGTGTCTTTAAAGTCCCTAAATGGTAAGAATATGAAAATTTGATAAGATTGAGAGACTTTGTGTTCTAATTGTTTTAAAAATGTAGACGCCCGTAATTTTTGACAAAAAAACCAAATTGCCTTAAAAATTATTTTGAAGCGTTTCATAGTAGTTTGCATGATCTAGATTAAGTATGTTCCTCCTAAGTCAGGCTAGTTCGGGTTTCCATCGACCGTAGGACCCGCGACACCCTTCTAGGTGAATCTTGATAACTTTAAAAGAATTTGGAATAGATAATATTTTGTTCTCGAATATGAACATTGAAAGAATATGTAATAATTATTATTTTGATTTTAAATATAACTGTTTTACATATCCTTTGGATTTATGATAATTATTTTATGCCTATGATTATGCCCGACTCAGCTTGTGCCTACTATGATATATATATATATGTTTATGTATGTGTGTATGTGTGTATCCTCCAATGGTATGTTGTGCCTGGTGATATGTTGTGACTTGGGCGTTGTGCTGTGATTGGGGCATTGTGCTATGATTTGGCATTGTGCTGTGATTAGGGCGTTGTGTTGTGATTTAACGTTGTACTATGATTTGGCATTGTGTTGTGATTGGGGCATTGTGCTGTGATTTGGCGTTGTGCTGTGATTGAGGCGTTGTGTTGTGATTGGGCATTGTACTATGATTTAGCATTGTGCTGTGATTGCGGCATTATGCTGTGATTTAGCATTGTCCTATGATTTGGCATTATGCTGTGATTGGTGTTTGGCATTGTACTATGATTTGGCGTTGTGTTGTGATTGGGGCGTTGTGTTGTGATTTGGCGTTGTGCAGTGATTGGGGCGTTGTGATGTGATTGATGCATTGTGCAGTGATTTGGCATTGTGCTGTGATTGGGGCATTATACTGTGATTTGGCATTGTGCTGTGATTGGGGCATTGTGCTGTGATTTGGCATTGTGCTGTGATTGGGGCGTTGTGCTGTGATTTGGCATTGTGCTGTGATTGGGCGTTGTGCTGTGATTGGGGCATTGTGCTGTGATTTGGCATTGTGCTGTGAGTTGGGGCATTGTGCTGTGATTTGGCATTGTGCTGTGATTGGGGCATTGTGCTGTGATTGGGGCATTATACTGTGATTTGGCATTGTGCTGTGATTGGGGCATTGTGCTGTGATTGGGCATTGTGCTATGATTGGGGCGTTATGCTGTGATTTGGCATTGTGCTGTGATTTGGCGTTGTGCTGTGATTGAAGCATTGTACTGTGATTTAGCGTTGTGATGTGATTGGGGCGTTGTGCTGTGATTGGGGCATTGTAATGTGATTTGGCGTTGTGCTGTGATTGGGCATTGTGCTGTGATTTGGCGTTGTGCTGTGATTGGGCATTGTGCTGTGATTTGGCATTGTGCTTTGATTGGGGCATTGTGCTGTGATTTGGCATTGTACTGTGATTTGGGCATTGTGTTGTGATTTGGCGTTATGTTGTTATTTGGCGTTGTGCTATGAATGGGGCGTTGTGCTTTGATTTGGCGATGTGCTGTGATTGGGCGTATGCTGTGTTTGGCGTTGTGCTGTGATTGGGCGTATGTTGTGTTTGGCGTTATGCTGTGATTGGGCGTTTGCTGTGTTTGGCGTTATGCTGTGTTGTGATATATGACGGGAATTCGGATATTTGGAACTTCCTGGTGTTATGTCGTGTTAGGGCGCCATCGACAGGCGGGCACCCATATTTCCTCTGTCCTATGCATGATTTGTATTTAAGAAAGTAAATATTTTGTTATTTTGGATATGCACCTTACATTTTGGAAAGTAAGTATTTTGATATTTTGGATATGCCTTTGACTTTCCTACTTTTGTTTTGATCATTACTCTGGGTTATATTCTATACATTCTGCTTTACATACTCGGTACATATTCCGTACTGACCCCCTTTTTTTTGGGGGTTGCGCTCATGCCCGCAGGTTCTGATACAGAGTGGGTGACTCATCAGCTTAGGACATCCTTCTGTGGTTTGAAGTGCTCCCCTATTTCGGAGCCTACTTTTGGTTTATATGTGTACGTTCGTTTATTGCATTATATGTATATAGGTATATCGATTCGGGGTACGACGGGGCCCTGTCCCATCCTATGATTCTGTCAGTTTATTTAGAGGTCTGTTGATACATACACGTATGGGTTGTGCCCAATCTGTCTGATTAGACCTGCATAATACATTTGATATGTCTGATAAGCGGCTTTACCCGCCATAGTGGCCTTGTCAGCCCATATATGCACGTCTGAGATTCTATTGGTTCCATTTGACACTTATGTTGGCACAAGCCATGTGTTTGAACTTCGGCTTTATGATTGAGTTTGGGTGCCCATCCGGGCACCAGTCACAGCCCGCGGGATCGTGTCGTGACATGATCTCCTTGAAAAGTTATCTTTCTTGTTCCAGTATGTATCTTCTTCAACTTTTCATAAAGTCTAAAAGTACTTTTAAAAATCACTTTAGGATATAAAGTAGGGTTTGAATCATGCCCATGTCATGACTCAAGCCTAGGGTCTAGTCGTAACATTGTGATTGGAGAACCCAAAGGTGTTCTATCCAACCCTCTGAGCATAATATAAGCATACATAAGATAGTAGAGCATAATAATAAGCAACGCAAGTGGAAACATAAGTCTCAATAGGCAAAGCTAGAGATAATGTCAAGAACTTTTCCAATAAAAAAATACATAACTATGTCCAATGATGCCTCTACTTACTTAAATCTTGGCAAGGTCTAGAACATGTCACTAGCACATCCTCAACAAAAGAAAGAAAATACAAGAGTCTCAATCATAATGACATAAAAGCATGATATAAAGAATTGTCCTTGAAGCATGTATACTTACCAAATCTTCAAGATGTAGTATCTATGTAAGGACCCGTAAGTTGGAGGGTTAGAAATGCAGAAAAAATGGAATTGAAAAACTTATAGAGGCAATTTACGAGCTTAATCTGTGGCTTATGATCCATTTCATGAGTGGTAGACCGAGCTCGTAGATTGGGGGTGCGGGATTGAAGATTTGGCCAAGTGTCAAAGGAATTTACAAGGGTAGTTTACAGTCCATAAAAGGAACTTCAGACTGTAGAAAGGTGACATGGATTGATACTTGAGTTACTAGAAAAATAGGTTTCTGAAGTTGGAACTACAAACAACAAGATGGGTCCTAGTCTATTTTACGCAACCGTAGTTTGGTCTCATGGTTAGGGTCCTGCAGATTGAAAATTTACTAAGTATGGGAGGAAACCACAATAAATTTCTATGACCCAAAGTTCAAACTATAAGTCATATATGGGACTTCAAGGATGAAAAAGAGAGCAGAACAAAACCAAAACATGGTTCGTGGTTTGGCCTACAGACTGTAATCGGGGTTGTGGATCATGTTCTTTGGGAATTTTTGTTCAATCCTCGTACCCTAGACTCAAAAGTATGTCATTTTAGGACTCTTTTGTCCCCCATATCAACCCTAAACCCTTCCAAACCTTCCCTTTCACTCCATTATCAAACCCTTCCAAATTTTCTAAGGAAAAGATACTTGCAAGGCAAGACAAAGCAAGATTAGGGTTTTCATTCAAGAAGCTTCTTCCTTAAACTTATTTAAGCCTTTCTTTAAGGTTATTTTAGATATGTGAGTTTGATTTGTGGATACATTCCACCCACAAAGTTCCCCATTAAATTCTTTTATCTTTTTTAAAGTTCTTGAAAACATTGAATTACATGAGCATGATTTTATTGGTGTTTCTGTGATGTTTTTACATGTATTTTAATCTTAATGATGTAATATGATAATACACAATGAGATTTTATAATGTCTAAGTTGTTATTGTTAGCATTGCATCTCACATACTTAGTACATTCCAACGTACTAACGTATATTTTGCCTAGATGATGTCACCATGTAGGGATTGGCGTTCCACCTCCTCCATCGATACATGGCTAGCTTTCAATGACCGAGACTAGTGATTTGGTGAGCCCTTAGTTTGGGGACTTCATCATCTTTCTCTTCATGATACGTGTTTGAGATTTCCATGTATTTAAAGTTGCTTGTTGGAGACTTTTACTTTCTATCTTATTTTCATATATTTTGTATTTAAAGGGAACCATGACTATTTTTTGGTCCTCGTTAAGTCTTATGTAGTTTGGTATGCGTGGACAATGAAACTTTGACATGTTACCTTATCCTAACTTGAATGTTTTCCTTAGTACCATTCAACATTTTAAATTCCACACTATGTCATTTAAATTACCTATGAATGTTTGATGTATGCAAAGATGGCTTGGGTGAGGTACCTCGGGATTCATCTTTCGCTGTGTTATGGCTAGGTCCTAAGCTTGGTTCATGTGTCACAACCCAAAGCTAGAGCCTAGCCATGACATCGAAGATGCCCATCCGAGCCTCTTAATCATATCATAAGAGTACATAAGGTAAAGTGAGCAAAACACAAGAAAGTACACAAGCAAAATATAATATCATATGAGTCAAAACTTCTCTTATGGGAATTATAAAATCGTAAGTCCAAATCATGCCTCTACCTCACCAGAACGTAGCTTACTTGCTCACTTTCAAGATGTACATCAAAAGAAAAGTCATAAAGTCTCAACATAGGAAAAACATCATATAAAAGGGCTTGTTCCTGAAATATGAGAATTCACCAACAAGTCCTCGAAAGCTCAATCAACTCTAGCCATGAAATATAGGAGTAGTCTTGTCGTCCATCCCTACATGGTTAGATCATGCAGACAAAGAAGTATGTGTTAGTACATGGAATGTATTAAATATATAGGTATGTCATGCATCAAGGAACATCATAACATTATATCAATATGTATAATCATAATCAATAAAATAAAGACATAATATGAATGATCAATGCTTGTTTAGAACCACGAGTAGAAGCATCATCAAAACCTTTCATAATCCTAAGGTATATGTGTGGGAATAAAATCATAAACAACAATAAGACCATGTGGACTATTACATAAAATTTCGATATTGAATCTAAATCGGAGAAAGAGTAGTCTACTTTGCCAAGGTAAACTATACCTCACCTTATAAGGATCTTTCTCATTTCAGTGGGTTCCTTAACAAGAACTCAGGATCCTTCCTATTTCAGTGTATGATTTACATATGTGGATCCACTAACATAATCCCACATAGGCTTATAATTATCAAACTATAGTCGCAGGTTGTTATGAGACTTGAGGATTTATATAAGGACCCTTGGAGATAGTCCCCCTCACATAAGCTCAGGCGGTACTAAGTTATATGCTATGAAATACATAATCATGCATATACATAGCTTTAAACATGATGTATATGTGATCAAAATCATACTTTCATAGCTTGTAGAATAGGTATCATAACTTCATGAAAAATATCTCATATCATAGGAATAGTCCATCTATCTAACTTTCATAGAGTGTGGGTGTACTACTCATCTTAACATTATCATTAGGGTATAAAGTCATCCTCATCATTTTATTATCATCATCATTATAACAACATCATCATTATTAAAATATATTTTTTATACTTGGAATCATACTCATGAAAACTATAGCTTTATCATAGGAAATTAGGGCAATGTGTGGGTTCATGAATAGTTGAGTTAAATTAATGCATATCATGCAATTGAAATCAATTTTAATCATTAGTAAAGGAACCCACATCAATTCAACAAACCCTAATCATCCTATACTTGAAATCGCTTTCATTCACTTGAAAATAATAGAAATCATGTATTCCTTCATAATTCATGCATAAATAGGTATAGTGATCATGTAGGAATTATAATCCAACCATTTGGAATTAAGCCATAAAAGCCCATAGAAATCTATGCTTAGAACTTTGAGAAAAAGGGCGAACTGAGTTAGGCTTCATGTATGCATCTAGTCCATGAATGAAGTTCTACATACCTCAAGTGAGAATCATTAAGCTTGAAGAAGAAACTCTGGAAATCTTCTTAGTCAAACCTTCAAACCTTAGCTTCAATAGAGAGGATCCTTAGGGAGAGAATTTTTGCAAATTTTGGAGAGGTATTGAGAATGAATAAGTTTGAATGAATTAGGAATATGTTTTATAGGGTTTGAGTTGATTAAGTTAGTTAGAAGGGTCAAAACGACATAATTTAGGAGTTAAACGGATTGAAAATGACCAAAAAGTCCTTCATTTAAAAACTATCAGAGCATTCATGAGGCCCCTTTCACGAGCCGTAAAGAAATCATCCATGAGTCATGGTTGTCCATCGTGGAATACGTGTCACAAAAAATTCAGCTACTAAAAATTGCATTTTGAAACCAACAAACCTTTTCTATGATCCATAGTCCCTTTTATGGACCATAATAATCCTTCATAGATGGACCTTTAGACTTAGAAAAATGCCATTCCTTAGGGTCCCTTTTCATGATCTAGTACATAGGTTGTAGTTCCATTAATGGCCCATCCTATTGCTCATACAATGATTGTAACTTTAAAATTTTCAACTTTCTAGGCGCACGTCCATGAAACCTTTCTACGACCCGTGGTCCCATCCACGATTCGTAGATCACCTCATACAACCTGCCAGTCTTAAAATTCTGCAACTTTTTATTTTCAAGCCATTCAACTTGTAGGGTGTTACAATATCTCCCCCTTGGGATCATTCATCCTCGAATGAGACAGAAGCAAGCCTGAGTGGGATAGAAACATAACTATCAACTTATCATAAATGCAAAAATACGACATAAACATCATTTTCATAAAACTATCAATCTTATGCATCCAATATTATTCAAAAACAATCTCATGATCATGCATGCATGCAATATGATAAGGAAACACCTATTTGTGAGAATTTTGGAAGAATAGATCATATTAGGTACCTTAGGCTTGAATGGGAGGGAAGTGGTCAGGATATTCTTTCATCATATTCGCCTTGGCTTCCCAAGTAGCACTCTCAATTTGTTGGTTTCTCCATAACACTTTAACGGATGTAACTTCCTTATTTCTCAATCTCTTCACTTGCCAGTCCAAAATCTCAGTCGATACTTCATCACAAGTCAAATCCTCCTCAATAATAATATCCTACAATGGAATAATAGAATTAGGGTCACCCATATATTTTCTTAACATTAACACATGAAACACAAGAAGAACCATAGCTAATTCCATATTTTCTTAACATTGACACATGAAACACAAGAAGAACCATAGCTAATTCCATATTTTTTTAACATTGACACATGAAACACAAGAAGAACCATAGCTAATTCCATAGGCAAATCTAGCTCATAAGCAACCTTCCCAATTCTCTTTACAATCTCATGTGGTCATATGTATCTAGGACTCAATTACCTTTCTTGCCAAAATGCATTACACCTTTAATAGGAAAAACCTTCAAATACACCCAATCGCCTTCATTAAACTCAAGATCTCTTCTCCTAACATCGGCATATGACTTTTGACAACTTTGGGCGACCTTCAACTTTTCTATTATGACCTTCACACTCTCTATATCATCAAGTAAAAATCCGGTCCAATCAAGGACATCTCCCAACTTTAGACCATCACACTAGTGACCTACACCATCTATAATACAATGCTTCAAATGGTGTCATCTCAATGCTTGAGTGAAAATTATTGTTATAATCAAATTCAAATAAGAGGCAAGTGATCATCCCAACCAACTTCAAAATCAAGCACGCATGCCCTTAACATATCTTCCAATATTTTGATTGTCCTTTTGACTTGTCTATCTATTTGAGGATGAAATACGGTACGTAGCTTTATTTTCGTACCAAGGCATTTTTGGAAAGGCCTCCAAAAATGAGAAGTAAATTAATCACCTCGATCTGATATAATAGACAATGGTACCTCATGCAACCTCATCAATTCTTGAATATAAATTTTATCATAATCTTTGGCACCATAAGAAGTCTTTACCAGAAAAAAGTGGGGTACCTTCGTCATTCTATCAAAAACCACCCATATTGAGCCAAATTGCCTGTCTTTGGAAAATACGTAATGAAGTCCATATTTATTTCCTCTCATTTCCAAGTAGGTATCTCAATATCTTAGGCCAACCCACCTAGTCTTTGGTGTTCCATCCTCACTTGTTGACAATTTGCACATCTCATCACACACCTTGCTATGTTTTTTTTCATGTCATTCCACTAATACTCCTCTCTTGAAACCTTATATATTTTGATGGATCCCAGATGAATCACATATTTAGAATTATGAGTTTCATCAAGTATCTTTTCCTTTAGTCCATCAACATTAGGAACACATAACTGCCCTTTGTACTGAAGAACCCCATCTCCCCATTGTGAGTAACCCTCAACCTTCTTATCAACCAATAGGTTCTTCAATTCGACCAAAGTGTGATCTATGTCTTATTTTGCTATAACTTCCACTATCAAAGATGATTTTGCCCTACTTTGTACCAATACACCACCATTGTTCAAGTTATTTAATCTCATACCCAAACAAGCCAAAATGGTGACTTTTTAACCAATTCTTTCTTTCCATTCTCAACATGTGCAATGCTTCCTATAGACACTCTACTCAATGCATCAGCCACAACATTAGCCTTGCCGGGGTGATACATCACACACATGTCGTAGTCTTTTAAAAGCTCCACCCAGCTACTTTGCTTAGGTTCAAATCCTTTTTGATAAACACATATTGCAAACTCTTGTGGTCAATGAATATATCAATATGCGCCCCATAGAGATTATGTCACCAAATCTTTAATACAAATACAATGGCCAATGACTCAAAATCATGAGCCACATAGTTCCTTTCATTCACCTTTAATTGCCTTGAGGCATAGGGAATGACTTTTCCATGTTATATCAGCATATAACCTAAGCCTATATGTGAGACATCACAATACACAATAAAACTATCCAAACCATCGATCAATGTAAAAATAGGAGCCAAACTAAGATGATCTTTCAACATTTGAAAACTTTTCTCAAGCTCCACGGACCATTGAAATTTCACCTTTTTTTAGTCAACTTAGTCAAAAGAGAGGCACTTGAAGAAAACCCTTCAACAACTTCTATAATATCCGGCCAAACCCAAAAAGCTCCTCATATCGGATGGAGGCAAAGGTCTAGGCCAATTCTTCACCGCCTCTTTTTCTTTAAATCAGTTCTAATACCATCACCCAAAATAATATGGCCATGAAAAGACGCCTCCCTTACCCAAAACTCACACTTCCTAAACTTGGCAAAAAGTTGCCTATCCCTCAAAATTTGCAACATAATCCTTAAATAATCCTCATGCTCCTATACATCGCGTGAATAGACCAATATACACTATGAACATAATCACAAACATGTCCAAGTATGTCTTAAAAATACTATTCATCAAATCCATGAAAGCGACGAGGACATTTGTTAGTCCAAATGACATAACATAGATTTCAAAATAACCATATCGAGTTTAAATGTCATCTTAGAAATGTCATCCTCTTTCACCCTCAATTGGTGATATCCGAACCGAAGATCAATCTTGGAGAAGTAGCTTGCACCTTGTAGTTGGTAAAATAGATCAATAGTCCTCGGCAGTGGATACTTATTTTTAATAATCACCTTATTCAATTAACGATAATCTATAGACATCCGAAATGAATCTTCTTTCTTCCTTACAAACAATACAGGAGCACCATGTGGAGATACACTAGGCTTTATGAACCCTTTATCAAGCAAGTCCTTTGATTGTTCCTTCAATTCTTTCAACTCCATCGCGGCCATTCGATATTAAGGTATAGAAATAGATTAGGTATCGGATAAAAGATCAATGCCAAAGTCAATTTCCCTTTCGGGAGTAATATCGGGCATATCATCAGGGAAGATATCGAAAAGACTAAATCAAGAGTAAAAAATTTGGATTCAACATCCATGATTCGGGCAACATGATATATGCAACCTTTGGAAATCATTTTCATAGCCTTTACATAAGAAACAAACTTTTCCTTAAACACCAAATTGGTTCCCTCCTCCTCAAGGATGGAATCATTAGGAACATGGAATATAACCCTATATATTCTACAATAAATAGAAGCATGAGATGCATGCAATCAATCCATACAAAGGATAATATCAAAATCGACCATATCAAGTTCAACAAGATTACATGGAAAGAATTTACGCAGGACCATCAGAGGACACTTTCTATAGACTTTCTTGGCTAGGATTGACTCACCAATTGGAGTATAAACCGAATAAGGTTCTAACAAAACTTACGGAGACAAATCAAACTTTATAGCAAGGTAAAGAGTAACAAAAGACATATTAGCACCAGGTCAAGAAAAGCATACACATCATGATCAAAGACTTCTCAACCTCTTGTCTAGCATGTAAAGCATAGAATCAGTTACCATATTTACCACCTCCTTGAGCTTGGGCACCTTGTTCCACATGCCCCTTTTGAACTATTTGACATTATGGACGCCCTTTCTTACCTTTGTTAGCAGCATTAGAACACTCAGCAATCTTGTGCCCCACTCTTCCACAACCAAAGCTAGCATTTACACCTCTCAAGCAATCTCTAACATGATTCTTACAACACAAAAACCTAGGAGGAATAGCACCACCACCACCACCCGCAACAACATCACCTTGAAGCTTAGGCGTAGGCACCCTTTCTTTGTCAAACCTTTGAAAAGCACTTTCAGATGACCCTTGGCCTAGTTGAAAAAAGCCACCACTGGAATTAGCATGCAAAATGCACCATCAAAGTGAGCTCTTTTTTACTCCCTCATCTTTATCTTTTGCAGTTTCTCTCTCTATTGTTCCGCAAATGTCATGAGTCTCAAAATATCCATCTCTTTAATAAGAATTATGGTTTTTATTCCAGGTTCACTAAGTCGATCACACCCAAGGTGAACTTGTTCATACTGGCCCTAGATTCTGCCATCAAAGAAACAGAATACTTGGGCAATTTTGTGAACTTAAGGGCATATTCCCTCATACTCACCGCACCTTGCCTCAAATTAATAAACTCCATCACTTTAGCTTCCCTTAGTTCGAGCGAGAAGAAAGGATCAAGAAAAGCGGACTTAAACATCTCCTAATCAATAGAGTCCTCTTAAACCCTTTTAGACTTCAATTGTGTAAACCAAACTTGAGCAACTCTCTTAAGTTGGTAAGCTGCAAATTCCTCCTTCTTTTTGGATGACACCTTTATAATCTCCACAGCTTTGTAAACCACATCAATGAACTTTTGTGGATCCTCATCCACCTTAGAACCATGGAACTCCAGGGAATTTGTCCTAGAAAAATCTCTTATCTTGGAAGCCCGAGTAGGAGTCTTTAGAGAACCAATAACTTCAGCCAACATAGCAATAACGGTCCTAAACTCATCATCAGTAACTTGGTCGACTAGAGGGCCTTGAGGAACTTAAGGAGCCAGAGGAGCTTGGTTCTCATTCCCATAAACTCCCCTAGACAATGGAGCAGTCATGGAGGCATTTTGTGAAAATATCAAAGGACAAGCATTAGAGAATGAGAGTCTTGAAGGCACGACATAGATCACAAAATAAAGCAAAGATTTCCTAAATGTCTCATAATCTCTCACTCATGGATATGGCACTTTTCACACCTATGAACAAGACTCTACTAGATGCATCATGTTAGACTCCCTAGGATACTTTCAAACTTTGTGCTATGATAGCAAGTTTATCATGACCTCAACCTAGGCACTAGCAGTGAAATGATGAATATGACACCTAAAGGCATCATCCAAGCCTCTTGATCATATCATAAGCATACATAAGGTAAAGTAACTAAAGCATAAGAGAGTAAGAAAGTGGGATATAACATCATATGAGTCAAAGCTTCCCTTAGTGGAATTATAACATCTTAAGTCCATATCATGCCTCTAATTTATAAGATATGGGTAGGGACTAGAACACTGCTTACTAGCTCACCCTGAAGATATACATCATAAGAAAATTCATAAATTCTCAACATAGGAAAACATCATATGAAAGGGCTTGTTCCTGAAACATAGGAACTCACTAACAAGTCCTAAAACTCAATCCAACTCTAGCCACGAAATGGATGAGTAGTCTCATCATCCATCCCTACATGGTTAGATCATGTAAGTAAAGAATTATGCATTAGTATGTGGAATATACTAAGTGTGTAGATGTGTCATGCATCAAGAAACATCATAACATAATATCAGTATGTAATTAAAATAAGGACATAATATGAATGATGAATGCGTGTTTAAAATCATGAGCAGAAGCATCATCAAAACCTTTCATAATCCTAAAATACATGTGTGGAAATAAGATCATAACTAATAATAAGACCATGTAGATTATTACATGGAATTTTGGTGTTGTCTCTAAACCAGAAAAAGAGTAGTCTACTTTGCAAGGTAGACAATACTTGTAATGATCTGACCTAGGGGCCTGATCGTCACACGGCGAATAAAATACCCAAAGTAACCTCACCCAAGCTATCTTAAGCATTCATAGGTATTTAAGGAAAATAATTTATGGAAAAACTATGGGAAAAGGGACTAAGGGCCAATTTGACAATAAAACAACATTAAAAAGCAGAGGAAATACTACAACTATCTTGTTTGTACATATACATACCAACTACATCATAAGCGGATGGAACCAATACCGATTGATCTCCGTCAAATAAAAACAGGTCTAAAATAGTGCAACATAGAAAGTAAATGCCTTAGAAGGGATACAATACATCATCTAAAATCAAAGAAAAAATATAAGATAGAATGAAAAAGTAGAGTCCAAAACTAATGGCTCACAATGAATAATAAAGCTAGTCTTAAATGGTGAGTACTAGTCACGAGTTGATGGAGGAGTGTCTGTATCTACATGGTTAAATTATGCAGATAAAATATATGTTAGTATATTTGAATATACTATGTATGTGAGATACTATACATGGATGAAATTGTAATGCCATCATTATTAAACATAACATATAAGTATGCATATAGTAAAGGATACATAACTTAAGCTTAAGCATGTATAAGGAATACAACTCAAGATCAATATGAGACAATACACAAGAAAGCACATATATGGAAATCATAATATTAGATTATAAGGCTTGTGGGAATAGACTATAACACACAATAAGACCATGTAAGCTACTACATGGAATTCAATGAATTCCTTCCACTAGAAAAAGGCCAATGCACTCTTCCATTGGGAAAAAAGTCTACTTGCCTAGGTAGATATCAGAACTCAATAACTTTGCAATTGCATCTTTTATAACATTTGGGCCTATGTAAATCCACTAGCCTAGCCTACAAAGGCTCATATGGTAGTACATAGTTAGGGACATTGAGATTTAGCTTTAAGGGGCCATGCCTCAAGTAATGGAATAAGTCTCAATCTGTATTCCTCTCAGTACTAAGTTATCAAACCAAATCTTTAAAATGTATCTTAGAATCATAAGTAACAATCAATAAGAGTAGCTCAAACTTAGGAACCACCAAGTGAGGATGTCCCTTCACCTTGGAGACCTTTCTTAAACATATTTTAGGGTAATTATCATTATGCTTATACCTTTAACAAGCTTAACTTTAAGGCTCTTCAGAAATACCCTATCCATAGTCATAAATCATAGAAATCTTTACTTGAAAACTAGGTGGGTTAGGCTTTATCAATGAACAATCATAAATCACATAAGTCATAAGAAAATTTCTCTTTTAAAGGAACATAAAAAATGCCAACCTTAATCACATCAAAAATCATCATGGAATCATCATCATTAGTCAAATATGCATATATATATATATATATATATATATATACACACACACACATAGCAAAATAGTAGTTGAACTTCATAAGTATCATTTAATTATATAAATATCATGAAATCATCATAAGCATGCACGTTAACTTGAGGAACTTAAAGAAAAGGATAAAATCCTAAATAAGGAACTTTATGGGTGGAAGGATACCCATAAATCAACCACATACCTTGGGGAACTAGAGAGAAATAAAATTGAAGCCTTAGAGGAAGAAGCCTTAGAAACCCTACCTTAGAGAATTTTAAGAGTTGAAAGAATGAGGAGAATGGGGCTTCATAGGGCTTAAAGGCTGATTTAAGACTCCTTTTCTATCCTCAAAATGATATAGTTTAGGAATAGAAAGGATGGAAATGACAAAATTGCCCCTTATTAAAACTGCTAGAATTAACCTATGAGACGCCGATTATGGGTCATAAGTTGATCCATGAGTCGTAAGTCCCTCTTGTCAATTATGGTATACCTCCTAAGAACAATAGGTTCTATGCTTTGCATGCTTGACAAGAGGTAGAGGAGACTCCAGATGTAGTGACTGGTATGTTAAAAGTCTTTGATTTTGATGCTTATGCTTTGCTTGATCCTGGTGCAAATTTATCTTTTGTGACTCTTCTTTTGGATGTTAAGTTTGGTTTGAGTCCTGAAATCTCGAGGAAGCCATTTTCAGTCTATACTCCTGTGAGTTAGTCTATGATTGAGTCTATGATCAAACATCGAGATCATATGCCACCAATGAAGTACGGGTGCTCTTACGCTCGTGGAGCATTGAATGGCTCATGAGGCTCATCGTGGTCCTGTACTTGGGGCATGCTGTGATTAGATAGAGTGATAAAAAGCAAGAAAGAGTCCATGAGTTGTGGCATGGACCGTGGAGCTAAGCACGGCTCATCAAGCCAGCCCTAAAGTTGATGCAAGTTAAGGAAACTACCATCACAATTTAGAGAAAACATATAAGGAAGAGTCAATGTGACCCTCCACGGACCATGTACCTCACCATAAGCCTTGAAGAGGGTCGTGGTACTGAGGTAGTGCTGCGCAGTGAAGAACATATCCAAGGAAAGGTTCATGAACCATTTGCATGGACCATGAACCATTTGCATGGACCATGAACCTCACCATGGCTCATGCTAACAAGCATGGAAGGGAGCCCAAGAGTTGAGCCCAAGTGAAGAATCACGAACCATTTCACGATCCATGCATAGTGTCATGAGCCATGCAAACGATTGTGATCCATGTCGACGTCTATTTTTCTATTTTAAATTGAATTAGGTTTTTCCAGTATATATAAGACTATTATATTCCATTTTTATTGACCATTGACTATTGGAAACTAGAAGCGATATGACAATAATATTTTATGCATATTTACATTGAGATTTTAGATTTTTTATCCTCTCTTTGATACTTTAATTTGTGGATTTCTTCTATTATTAATTATAAGTTCTCAGTCATGATTTTCTGATCTTGTTGTGGGTTATTTACATTGAATATGA
>DF359695.1:30861-44310 GCA_000787875.1 Solanum virginianum
TGTTGTGGGTTATTTACATTGAATATGATCGGCTAAACCCATAACTAGGGTTGTGGGAACTATGACATTTAATAAGGTAGACAAATTTGAGTTGAATTTCAGGATTGGCTATTGCATACATTGTATTTTTTTATTCTAATTTCTTCCTTAATGAGTCGACGTATTGAGGGTATACCTATATTTATCGCTTGCCCGAGAGAGGTGTAGTGATTAGGAAAAGAGCTATACAAAAGAAATTCAAAGTTAATAACCTAGTCAAAGTACTTGAGATTGGAAGATAAGAGTTTCTGGGATCCATAGCAAGGGCTGGGAATATGCGTTTAGAGACCGGGAGGCGAGGAATGAAATGAATCTAAGAAGGATCGAGAGGTGATTTAGGTGTTATCTAACTTTCTTGATCTTATATGCATAATCATGAATGGATTCATTAATCAAATTTGGCTATCCAGTTAAGCGTCATAGGAAACACAATCCTAGCTCATAATTAATTATTTGAAATCCTGCAGTTATCAAATTCCTTTTAGTATTTCACTTATTTTTAAAAGTTCTCACACTAAAACCCCTCATTTACTTTATGCACTCTTGTTTCTGGGAAGTAGATATTTCATCTAAAAATGGATGCTAATAGAAATATTGTCACACATTCCCTATGGGATCGACCTCAATTCTTGTTGAGTTCTATATTTGATCAACGACCACTTTACTATTCCTTTGAAGTGTAAATTTGGGCGTGTCAGACTTGTCCCGGGCTCACTCTCAAAGTAAAGACATAAGTGGAATAGCATAATAGGTAGATAGAAGGTGGCTTATCCTTTAATGGAATGACTTACCACAAGCAACACTTTCTCAAATACTCTATCCTTCAAGGGGTGGATAAAGATGGTCTCCGATCCCTACATAGTTAGATCATGTAGGTAAAAGTATGTATTAGTACATTTGAATGTACTGAGTATGCGGGCATGCAAATGCTTATGAACTTATTAACCTACAATCAATGTTAGATAACAAGGGCACATATATAGAAATAAGTATATAGGAAAGAATATAATATTAATAGGCCATGAAATCCAAGATTGCATGAATGTCATAATACTTTAAACATAGTGGGGAGAGAACTTCAACCGACATAACACCAAGTGATCTATAACTTAAAACTTTGTCATCTTCCCCACAATGAATAAAGAGGTGACCTATTTGTCAAAGGTAGATCCTTAACATAATCATTCCTTAAAAGGGGCACAAACATGAACCTATGTTTGGCATATAGTTATGAGAAAGGAGACTTCATATACGGGCCCTTGGGGATAGGCCCCCCACCTTCAATCTCATTCAGTGCTAAGTCATCATCCCATAAGAATACATATACATATACGTGCTTGAAAAAGGTTCATAAGTCTTTTCAAATCATAACAATGCATACTTAGGCTTAAATGTCAAAATATACATCATAATTATGCATACTTAGGCTAAAAAGCCAAATCATACTTCACTTCATACTTTCATGCATAGGAATAGTTACTTCATTCTTGTACATAATGGTGTAAACAACCATAGGACTCTTGAGTCAAATCATAGACATTATGTGATCACATTCTTGTCATACTCATACTTCTTTTGTAAACACAATCACAATCATAATTAGGTCTTGGCTCACATCATAAATCTCATGAAATCAATGTTCATGCATGAATATACCATGAGAAATGAACAAATAGCATGGCTACTAGAAATTCATAGTTAAAATATCATAATAAGAAGAAATCATATGAAATCCATGAAGAAATCAAAAATTTAAAACATAATTGAAAATAGCTATGCATAGATTCATAAATTAAAGGGACATACATATTCAAACCTTCATAATATAAATGCAATTCAACATAATAGGGCTTAGATCATATTAAAAACATCAATTAAATACATCCCATAACTCAATTTAGTCAAATCAACACTAATTTAAAAGACCCATATTTATAGTAAGCTTAAAATTCATAAATTAAGAAGTAAGAAGTTTTTGGGGTCTTCATGATTGAAAGAATCATGAATCATTTCCACGTACCTTAGATAACTAGAAGAATTAGGATTAAATTTACTTGTATTGAAAGCCCACTTGAAATCCTAGCATGAACTCCCACACTAGACATTGCAGAGAGAACCTTAGGAATTGAATTCTAGAGCTTGAGTGTAATGAGAGTGAATGAGTGTAAAGAGTGACTATAATCTGATTTAGGAGCTTAGAATAGGTATCATGGTCCTAAAAGATCTTTAGAATGAACCAAAATTACAAAAAAAAAAAAAACATTAATGAAGTGGACTTTAAAAAGTGTCCAGGGGTTCCGTAGTAAAGCACTATGGTTTGTACAAATATTCACTGACTATACAAAGTGTCCATGAAAATGAATTCTCTGACACTTAGAAAAATTTAGGCCAAGGAGGTTTTCACTGAAGGTTTCACAATCCATATAATGGTGCACCGATCGTACAATGGTCCATGAAAATGCATCCAAGTTCTAAGATGGTAATTTAACACTTAGAACAATATTTTGGGGAGAGGGCTTCACGAGACCCCCACCACTGGTCGTGGTAGGTTATACAACACCCCACCACGGCTCATGGTGGGTTGCACTGCCCATACAAGGGTCTCTTAGTGGATTCCTTAGCTAAATTCTTGGCTTGAAGACTGAGGGACCTACCAAGAGCCCCTTCCACTACCAATGGTAAGGACCACGAGTCGTGGGAGGTGCTATAGAGGGCTACCAAGCCTAAAACTCCTTCTTAAGCCATATGAACCAACAAATAAAGCCAAGGTTCACCCCATGGTTGCCCCCATGGCTCGTAAGAGTGGCCTTGGAGGGCCAGCTCGGTCAAAAACTTTCGAAAACTCAATTTTAAACATCGTTAAGGCCTCCTGAGGTCTGAGTCCTTACATCATCTCCCTCTTGGGATTATTCGTCCTTAAATGATCTAGAACATGTCTTGAAATGCTAGACATGACATGAAATATTTCAACATAAAGAAACAAAGCATAACTCATCACTTGAAAATCATTAAAACTCGTGTCAAAACATAATTTAAACTATTTTCGTGTATATGTATGTATGTCATGTCATAAAACATAAGAAAGAAAGAATTAGGACCATTTAAAATAGGAAGAACCTTATACCTTAGGCTTGAGTAGATTGGAAAAGATAGGGATATCACTTCATCATGTCTGACTCTACCTCCCAAGTTGCACTCTCCATATGTTGATTTCTCTAAAGCACTTTAACCAAAGTCATATCCTTGTTATGAAGACGTCTCACTTATCTATCTGAAATTTCAATCGGTACCTCTTCATAAGTCAAGTTCTCTTCAACCTCAACACCTTCCAAAGGCACAATGAAACTAAGATCACCAATCAACTTTCTCAACATTGACATATAGAACATCGAGTGTATAGAACTCATATCCAAAGGCAAATCCAACTTATAGGCCACCTTGCCAATTTGTTCAACTATCTTATAAGGACCTACACACTGGGGACTTAACTTGCCCTTTTTTCCAAAATGCATTACACCCTTCATAGGAAAAACCTACCCAATCACCAATATGGAATAAAAGATCCCTCTTTCTAATATCCGAATAAGACTTTTCATGACTTTGATCCATCTTCAACCTTTACCTAATCAAATTCACCTTTTCCATAGCCTACAACACCAATTTCGGGCCTATCAATGTCATTTCACCCAACTCAAACCATCCCACCGAGGATCTATATCTTCTTCCATACAAAGCCTCAAATGGTTTCATACCAATACTAGCATGAAAACTATTGTTGTAGGAAAACTAGATAAGTGGTAGATGATTATCCCAATTTCCCTTGAATTCTAACATACAAGCCCTCAACATATCTTCCAAAGTTTGAATTATCCTTTTGGTATCCATCGGTTTGAGGATGAAAATTGATACTTAAGTTTATCTTGATGCCAAGCCCTTTTTGAAATAATTTCCAAAAGTGAGAAGTAAATTGGGTACCACGATCTGATATGATAGACATAGGCATACCATAAAATCTAATTATTTCTTGGATATACAACCTTACATAATCTTTGGCATTGAAAGTAGTCTTAATTGGAAGAAAATGAGCCAATTTGGTTATCCTATCAACAATGACCCAAATAGAGTCAAATTACTTCTGGGTACGGGGCAAACCAACCACAAAGTCCATATTCACATCTTCGTACTTCCAAGTAGGAATTTTAATATATTGAGTCAAACCATCGTGCCTTTGATGTTCTACCTTCACTTGTTGAAAATTAAGACACTTGGATACAAACTTGGCTATGTCTTTTTTCATACCATGCCACCAATACACTTCCCTCAAGTCCTGATACAATTTGGTGGATCCCAGATGTATAGAATAATGAGAGTTTTGGGCTTCACTTATGATCACCTCTCTAAGACCATCAATATTTGGAACACACAAATGATCTTGATACTGAAGCACACCATCTCCCCTTTGGGAGAAAACATCTATCTTCTTTTCGGCAACTAACCTCTTCAACTCAACTAAAGATGGGTCCAAGTCCTATTTTGACTTGACATCAACAACCACAGAAGACTCAGCCCTATTCTGAATATGAATGTCACCATCATTAGAGTCATCCAATCTAGCCAAGTGATGAACATCCTTTACCGATTCTTGTTTTCCCTTATTAACATGGGCCACACTACTCATCGATAGCCTACTAAGAGCATCGACTATAATATTTGCCTTTTTGAGGTGATATTGAATACTCACGTTGTAATCTTTAATAGTTGTAACCATCTTCTTTGCCTCAAGTTAAGATCTCTTTGGTGAACATATATTGCTAACTCTTGTGATCGGTCAAAACATCAATATGAAGCCCATGTAAATAATGTCTCCAAATCTTCAAGGCAAATACCACAACCGCCAACTCAAGATCATAAGTCGAGTAATTTTGTTCATGCACCTTCAGTTGCTTTGATACATAGGCTATCACCTTACCATGTTACATAACCCAACCCAACTCAATCCGAGAAGCATCACAATACACCACGAACCCATCTAAGCCATCTGGTAAAGTCAAAATAAGAGCCAATATAAGCCAATTTTTCAAAGTCTAAAAACTCTTCTCATACTTATTTGACGATATAACCTTGGCCTTTTTAAGTTAACTTAGTCAATGGAGATACAATGGATGAAAAACCTTCAATAAACCTTCAATAATAACCATCCAACCAAAGAAAACTCTGAATATCGGGAGGAGTCAATAGTCTAGGTCAATTCTTCGTGGCCTCTGTCTTCTTTGGGTCAACCTTTGTAACACTCCTCAACATAGCTCAAAAAGATCCTATAATGCATTTTTTTGAATACCTTAAAATTCATGCAGAGTCCCACAAATCCGACTTCATATTCTTATTCAGAAGGTAAAATTATGTGGGATAACGGTTATCTACAAGGTATAGGTTTCTCCTGATAAAAAAATATTTTTTTGTTGAAAGTGCACAAATCAATAGGGTCTGCGACAAGTCCGCATCATGGACTTGCCGCGTCATATGATCCTGTGCCTATATAGATGAGAATTTCATGTTTTTCAGCCATTTTATACCCTAGAACTCAAAGAAATACTCTCAAAAATCTTCTTCAATCTTCTTAAATCTTTTATTCAATCTCAAGCTTTTTAAGAACTCTTGCTGGAATTCAAGAAACCAAGTGAAACCCAAGCCTTCTTCAAGTAAACTTCAAGTTTAAGGTATGTGGGTCTTCATCCATGGGTTCTTTTCACTCATGGAGCTCAAATCCCCCTTTTTCATGAAATTACATGATTTCAAGGTTAGATTCTTTATGGATAATTCTTATTATGTATTGTACACATGATTTTTATTTGAATTCTTCAAGTAATATTTTATTATGCTTAAATACCATTTGGGGTTTGATATTGTGATGGATTTTATTATATTAAAGTTATGTACTCTATGATGCTATGAAAAGTTATAGAAGAACTTGTGAATTTTAGTTGTATTTTATGCTATCCAAAATGAGGGTTTTACTATAATGTTAATGGGTTATTCTCATGATTTTAAGGTTGAATACCTTACGGGTAAACTTTATTATGCTTGATAAACATGATTTGAGTTTGGATTCTTCAAGTATTGATTGATTAAGCATGAATATATATTGAAGTCTTATTCCATGAGTTGATTTATATCTATTGGAACTATACAAGATATGAACTATGAAAAATATAGATGATTATAGATTTTTAAGATGGATTTTCTCATATTTTATACTCTTGAATTGTATGATTTTAAGCTTAAATACATATACCCACTATGTGTTTGACTAAGTTATGTGGCAAATGTCTTATGTGATGAAGGCTTTATGGTAAGAAATGTGATTTATGAATGTTGTTAATGTTGAAGGGAAATTAAGCATGCTATGAGCTCATGAGAATGTTATGAATAATATGAAGCTCTTTATTTGATATTATGATGTGATGGTTTGATGAGTTAGTTTATGATATTTAAAGCTATAAATGTTGTAATATCATGAGATACTATGAAGTTAAGGATTGTATGAGATGAATATCATATTTGCACGTCTATATTTTGAAAGTTGATATGTACGATTGTGATAGGTTGTTTAAGAATGATTTAAATTAATGATATTCACTATTTGTCTTGAAGTATGATTTTTAAATAATGAGAAATGATAGCTTATACGACATTCTATGTTTATTATTGACTTATGAAAAATTTTCCTATGAATGAATGTTGATGGTAGAAGATCTCCTATCTATTTAATGAATGAATATATTATGGTGGAGGATATCCTATCTAAGGAATGATTAAAGAGCTATCTTATGACTTTGACTCTATGATATCAATGGATTGGGGATTAAATCAATTGGCCTTCCACATGACTTGGAATGATTTTAATGATATGGTTCTATGACGTATGATCTTCTACTCTTGTGAGAGCACTACCTAGAATCGAATAGACTAGAGCCGAATACCCAAGTCCCAAAACTTTATGTCGCCATATGTAAAAGGGTTAGAGGTGATTACCCAAATCCCTAAGAAGTGAGTACCCTAAAGTTAAGGGCTTGAGGCAAGTACCTGAGTTCGAGGGCTTGAGGTGAGTACCCAGTTCACACATGGCCTAGTAGATCTACTTAGGTGTTAGGAGGATCAACTTGGCAAAGAGACTTCTCCCTTTCTTTCGGTGTAGGGAAAACATCGGAACTCCATGGATTAGTTCACATGGTTTATGTCGGTTATGGTCTCGCTCACTATGTTGTAAGAACTCCCCAAAGGCTTATGGTATATGTCATTCTTGATCTATGGTTTTCTTATATATGCTCATGATCCCCTCATATCCCCAATGATATCCTCTTATGATGATTTATGATAGTTTTTTCTTATTATCTCCAATATGCTTACTACAACTAATAGTGTTTTGAATTCATATAAATCATCATCTTACAAACTCAAATAATTTCCCCATATATGTTTATAGTTACCATGTAGGGTGCGCGGAGGTGAGTAGGGCTTAGGAGAACACCACAAATAGGACTAGCGGGATTAAGACCCCAGCATCTTGGATAGGTTACAAGCGGTGTAGGACCATATGCCATGCAAGATCACCTGAGGCACCACTACCATAAAAATTTTAGTGATCTCATCCATAATACGCAGTTTGCCATCCCAAGTCCGCTAGGTTTTTTAGCATAATAGTGACCTGACCGACCAAGCAGTAAAGCATACGGTATATTATTTTCACTTTTTTGGGCTTTCCATACGGGCTTTGAGCGGCTCTCCCTAACCTATAGCACCCTTCAACTTAGCCCTCCTCAAGTCTCCTTCTATCTGTATTGGTTTACCTTGCTTGGTTCTATTTCCAAAGGTTATTGTATGTGCAACTAGCAACATAAGGGTAAACATTAATTGTTGTAGTAGTGCCTAGTTAATATTGTGTAAACTACTGAGTCATCGGTTTCCCGACGAGCAAAGCTCGTCGGAGTGTCACCTTAGACCCCTTCCCTGCTTCTTTCAGACTACGGGACCAAATAACCCATCCCCCCAAAGAGAGAAGAATAAGAGAAAGTTTAGCCAACAATCATATTATTCAGATAGAAAGTGTATATATAAAAGTGTAGTAACTTTGAGAGAATTTCCTAAGGATATTTCTCTCAAACTCTGGACTCTAGACTAAGGACTTATCTTAAGTTTTCTGTGATTTTTCTGTTGGGTCTACAATGATCCTAACTTAAGACTTGGCCTTCCTTTTATAGGAGAAGATTGGCCTTACAAACTGACTCTAAAATTAAAAAAATATTATCACACGTGGCACACCAATTTAGGAATGGATGGGCCCTACATTATTCTAAAAATAGTAAGTCTTATCAAGACCAACTATTCTTATCTACTTTATTCAAATTGGGCCCCACCTAACATGTCAAAGGAGCCTACTAAAATAAAACATAAACAAAAGCATGATGTTAGCATGTGCAAGCTGGTGAGTCAGCAATTTGTAGGCGGCCACAAGTAGGTGTGTAAGCTACTTGTAGACATCTGGCAAGCTGGTGGATAAGCTACTTATTGGCATCATGCAAATAGGTGCGCAAGCTATTTGTAGGCGGATTTCAAACAGGTGTATAAGTTATTGGTATGGATACTTAATGACGAAGTATTGCGGCTGGCTGATGGACAAAGTTCGTGGTAGGCTTGGTGGCAAAGGATTACAGCTGACTTGCGGACAAAGTTTGGGTAAGCTTGATGGCAAAGGATTACGGCTGACTAGGTGACGAAGTTGAGGTAATTTAGGCTGGTAATTTAGGTAATGGTAATTTTTGGTAGAGGTGGTAATTTTGGTGTGGTGAAACTTGCACATGTCATAGGGCAGCATCGAACTATGCAGAGGTTGATGGTGTCACCGGCGGGCATGAGTATATTTCTTCCATCCACCAATCGACGCTGTGTTTCTTCTTGCTGAGCTCTCTATTCTAAAGGCCGCTCTTGAGTGATCTGGTGAAGTATTTGTTCTTGCTTAATCATCCTACAACATTATGATCACATTTTTATGGCGGAAGATTCAAACTGATGCTTGTCATTTTTTGAGTGACTTGATCTCTGATGATCTCGTACGGAACCTTGTATTCCTTAGCAGCTTGTCAGACCTCCTACTAGTAAGGGTGGTCGTCGGTATAGTTCCATCATGCTCTTTCTTGGGGCCTTATCTCCTTTGGGATGCACCTATTTTGCTGGAAGATGATTCTTTATGCTTCATGGTATTCATCTTCCAAGGACAAAATAGAGATGGGGAATTTCCAGCATCAGGAGATTTTTGGTTAGGCCTGGACTTGTTTATTGATTATTTTCACTGACCTGTGCAACATGAAAACCTTGGCCTCTATGAATCTCTGAAGCAATGCATCCACTATCATCTTAGTCGGAACCAAACTAAGAACTTCTGCAAAGAAGGTGTGTTTTTGTCGAAATCACTTAACACGTTGCACTTGAACTCCAAAGGATATCGTATTGGTGACATAGGTACCAAAATAGCCATAGGAGTTCCTGGGGGAAATCATCTGCCATAAGGATGAAGATGTGGCATAATGGGTACTTCGGGTGGACTCCAAAAAAGTTTGAGGATGGATCCTCCATATTTTTTGAACAGTTGGAGTTCGTAGAACGTCCTTCTTTCCATCATGATTGATGGATCAAAGGGATCCTTGAATTAGGTGAATAATTTCGATGGGTGGTTCGCCATTCCATCATCAAGTGTTGGTGGCCTTCTGATCATTGAGATGGACGCGGGGCTTCCTGAGTTGAGGTCTTCATCGGAGAAGTGGAATAACTTGGAGCTAGTGGTCTATAGCTTGAACTATTTCCTAAAAATTATTCCCCTAGTTCTAATCTCAAGGCGATCCTTGAGTTGTTTGTAGATGTGAAACCCAACGATGAGTTCTCTTCCAAGGATGACTAAACCAAGGAGCTTGATTCTGAACTGTAAGCCTTGGAAGAACTCAATCACGACCGGGTTCCTGCTGATCAGCTTAGTTGTCAGGATTTCTCTTGATGGAGTACTGAAGTTCTAGAGGTGAGAAATCCAGTGATCATCGGGTAAGACTACTGGGTTGAGTATGGATGATACGATCCCTGTATCCATGAGTATGATTACATGCACTGGCTTATCCCATTTGGATGAGAAGATAGCCATCAGAACTTGCAGGGTGTCAACCTCATCATTCTTTCTTGGTTTGGATATCTAACAGATGTTGTGGCTGGATTCATCAGTGGTGTTGCCATCCTCCTTTGTTGCTTCATATACTTCTAGGGAGAAGAGTGTTTCGCCCGTTGGTTCATCCTCCTTGGAGAAGATAGACTCTAGGTCGTCATCTCTGCTGAGATAGATGCATGTGTGGTCTACTATTTTATCAAATAGTTAGAGGGTCTCGACTGATCTTTTGGACTGCGGGCAATTTTTGGCAAAGTGTCCAGGTTTGTTGCATAGGAAGCACCTGTTTCTGTTGTCATGGTTGCCTGGACTTCTCCTCCTGAAGTACTTGGTGCGTCGACTCATCCTTGACCTTGCGTCCAGAGGTTTGGGCAGCTTAAACCTCCTGAACTGTTTGTGGACCTTCCATCTTACTCGGCGGCTTGAGCATGCACAGTCGAACTTGTGACTAAGTCACTCCTACTGCATCCCCTGTCAAGTGTCAGGTTGCTCTATATAACCTGTTTCAGCACATCTTTGTGCAAATGCTATCAACTACTTAGAAGATTGCCTACCTAATGTAGCCAATGTGCGGGGCAGTTATGGTCATGAACTTTTCTTCGATGATTGTCATGGCGTGCCCTACTAGTATCTTAGGCAGTGATGAGATGAATGCTTGCTTCAAACTAGGGTCTCCTCCTAGCTCAAAGTGGATTCTTGCAATCTTCTAGAAATGAATTTCAATGACATTTCTATCATACAACATGCATTTCATCTCGAAGAGCTCTCTCCACAGCTTGTCTTCGTTGCCTGGTACCTCCATAGAAGACTTCTATGAGGATGTTCAGGTTGCCTATGAAATCTTGGGATGTGAGAAAGTAGTTGCGATCTTGCCATCCTAGTGCGTCCCACCAATCCCTAAGAATGCCGAAGAACCTTAAAGTGAATTTGGATAGGATCATGTACTTCTCATGCTTAACCAAATTCTTGGTGATGATCCAAGTGTAGAAGTCTTAGATCCTTTAGGGACACTATAAGACTTTGACATCGTCGAGGGTGAAAGTGTGAAAGCCAGTTCCAACTTGCTTTAGAGATGTGGTTGCTGGTTCTAGCCTTTATTCTGGGATAGGATCTTCTGTCATCCCGTCCTTATTGTCGTTTACTTCGGAGACTTCAGGTTCTTTATACTGGTTCATGAAGAGTAGGGGATAGTCCTCCACATCTGATGTTAGTGATGATTTTGTAGTTTCTTCCACATATTCTTGGGAATTGTCAACATATTCCTGGGAATTAGTTGATGGTGAATACTTACTATCTTGGATGTATCCTTCTGAGGGATAACTATCCTCAGTTGAGAAATCTGAGGTGATGCTTTCTAGTTATTCATTACATCGAAGATCTTCGTCGGTTGGGACTTTAGATTCTGAGGTAGTTTCATCTTAGTGTTCGTTGAATCCAAAGTGTTCATCGATTGCCCTGTGGTAATCATCGGTTGGACTGTCCTCTTTTAAGGCATAGAGCTCCGGAACCTCATGATCAGATTTGATCAGTTCAAGTTCGAGGAAGCCATGATTTTTGGGCTAGCAGTCCTCTTCATTGACGGATCTGATCATATCATCCCATGCTTTATCTTTCATAAGTTTGCTCCAGTGATGATATTTTGTAGTCATCAAAGGTTGGACATGGAAAGAATGGGTCCATCATGCAACTGCAGTTGATGCATCTTGAGGTGGTTTTCTTTTTTTTTGCAAGTGTGGCATCTAGTAATCATCATGGTTCCTGGGTCCGTTGCTTTCTTTTGTTTTGCCATTATCTGCGCTTCTTCGGCTTACTTTTGGGTTGTTATTGCTGCATCCTCTCTCTCTCATATGAACTTAGCTATGTCAAACTCTGGTTGTACTTTTTGCTGGGAAGCTTAAGATGTACCAGAGAAGAACTTATGCATAAAGGTCCCCTGCTTCGACGGGGAGTAAGGTTGTGTGCACATGGGAAATAAGGTAGGCCTAGTTGGAGATGGCGATGTCCTCTTTGGCTTGGGACTACCATATTTTAGGCTCTGGATCTGCTCCTTGATAGTTGTTATCTCATTCCTTTGTTGTTCAAAGAAGTGAGATAGTGGCGTCCCTGGTGAACATAGATCGAACTGTATAGTTTTCAATCTATGTTCCAGTGCTCGAATAAGTATGGCATATTGGTTGGATATCTCTGCCATCTTCTTTTCCATCAAGTCTATTTTTGTTTGCATCTTGCCTTGAGACTGAATGACATGCTTGATGGAATGACCAATGTTGGACAACACCTTATTCTGGACTATCACATTCTCTAGTTGCCAGTTAAGTGTTGCCTCTATGTGGCCTTGTGGCATATGTTCTCCCATTGGTAGGATAACTTTCTTGTGTGGTATTTTTGGAGGGTAGCGCAGGTTATACCTTTTAAAAGGTTGATATAGGGGAAATTGGAGGTACAGGCTCTTTTATGGAAGTAGGTTTTCATGGAGTTGATGGCTTTTGTAGGTTTCTGGGTTCATATGTAGCAGCGAATGAAGGTTTGTCCCAGTTGTACTCCTCATCCATCAATATCTCATCATCCTGTCACTCCTGGCAGTCACAGTCTATGTCCCACGATATATGTCCTGTGAAGGGACAGCGTGACCAGTGGATGTATTGACCATCTAAATCAAACTGCTCAATCCAATTCTCGAAGTGGTAGGTACCAAACTCAGATGCAAGTTTTGGATCTATGAGTTCTGGGTTATCAACTAAGGGTTGGTACACATTTATGGAGAAAGTAGTTTTGTGGAGCTTTTTGAGTTGAGAGTGGTCAAAGCTTATGGTGACTATTTCATTAGGTTATCTAGTGAAAGTAGGCTCAGTGGACTGGAGAGGTCAAGGGGGATTTCGTAACTTCTCATAGCTTGTGACCCACGAGATAGGTAGAATATTGACGAGCTCCTCCCTGTTGATTTGTCTAGGGATCTAGTTACACTAAGTCATTTTATTGGTGGAGTCTACATTTAGGAAGAGAGCATCTTGGCCACTAAGGAGTGATAGGTCCATGGTATGGTTCTGAACTCGCCAAGCTAGTTAGTAGTGTAAAGTAGCCTAGATAGCATCTCTAGCTTGTGGAGCTTCGAGTATCTGCACCTGATCTTCAATGCCTCCATAAGGTACGAATCGTGCAGGGACATGTTGAAGTTAGGATAGATCATAAAAAACATAGTCCTCAAT